>JACGCM010001143.1:0-39714 GCA_014058105.1 Kingdonia uniflora | reverse complement strand
CATTATCTTCGTTTGGGAGGTGGGGTAGAGTGTCGATACTTCAAATTGAGTAGTTAGAGCCGCTTCGTACCATGGGCTAGAAGGAAAGGGTGCATCCCGTCGCCTTTTTGGGTGTAGTTCAATAAGCCAAGAGTAGATGCTATAGTTCCGGACCCATCTTCCTTCTTTTCATCGACCCATTTCTTAAGGCCGTCGCTGGGTTTTTTGCTGATTGCTTTGACCTGACCATTCCCCTGGGGTAATAAGGTGCTGAGGATGAGAGAATGATGTTGTACTTTTTTAAGGAAATTACAGACTTTGTTCCCAACGAACTGTGGGCCATTATTGTATCCAATCATGTGGGACATCTGAAGAGTGTAATGATATTCTCCCGAAGAACTTGATGACTTCTTCTTCTATATTCGACATAAAGCACGACTTCGATCTATTTGGTAATTAATCTGTTGCCCAAGAATTTTCTCGCCACCCGAGCTTTGGGAAGGGACCCACGAGATCGATGGCTCACCATTTGAATTGCCAAGAGACTTGACTGTAATGGAGGTCTTACGAAGGGCTATAGATTCATGGGTGTGACATTGGTATTTGTCATAATGTTTAGCGTACTCTTCAGCTTGCTTCCACATATTGGGCCAGAATAAACCTGAGATATGGCTCGACGGGCCATGGATTAGCCAGCAGTATGAGCACTGTAGGTACCTTCGTGAAGTTTGGCAAGAATTTTAGTGGCTTCGTCTGACAGATACATCGGAGGTGGACACCGTTTGGGGATTTGTGACGTAACTCGCCTTTAAGGATGATGTATCTGCGGCAGTTTTCTAGTAACAAACGTTTGACTTTGGGTTCCTCTAGGAGGGCAGAACTGTTGAAGTAAGCAAGAAATGGTGTTTGCCAGTCGTCTGGATCGAGACCCTCACCCCCAGTATTGATGGCATTGACTTCCATCTAGTTGATACTTGGGTGTTCGAGTACTTCGATATGAGGTGTTCATGATTCGAACTGTCCTGACATGGCTGCTATATAGGTGAGGGAATTGGCATGTCAGTTTTTGCCTCGAGGGTAATGAGTAATAGAAGTTTTTTTAGGAAAACGGTTCATGCATTGGCAGATGAGAGTACCATACTCAGCCATGCGACCATTGGCCTGATTTTCACCAGTGTATTATCTTTGCACAAGTTAGGAGTCAGTAATACTGCAAGTTTAGGGACACTGAGTTTGAGTGTGAGGTCGAGGCCATGAATCAAGGTTTCATACTCAGCCTCGTTATTGGAGTATTCGAAGTTTAACTTGATGTCCTTTTCAATTCGATCATTGGTGGGGGTAACTAGGGCAACACTGATCCCTGAACTATTAGGTCCAAAATATCCATCTGTAAAGAGGAGCCAATCTGTATTAAGGTTCCAAGGGTCAGTCTGTTTGGGTTGTCTTCAGGTAGATCATCTTCGTGTTCCTCCCAGTCGATATCTTCGACCAGGAAGTTGGCAAGGAAATCGGCGACTGCTTGGCCTTTGGGGATATCTTTTTCTCAAACAAGATGTTATGCTCGCCAAGATAAATAGACCACTGCTGTACCCGTCTAGATTATTCTTTCTTGCTGAGTACTTTTCGAAGGGGTAACTTGTGATAATACGTATAGGTGTGCTTGAAAATAGGTTTGAGTTTTCGAGAAGTGCAGACGAGGGTACGGAGCTCGAGTTTTGTGTATCGAGTCTCTACCAATGTTAGAGTTTAACTGATGAAGTATACATGTTTCTCGATGCTGGATTCGAGTCAAATGAGGATTGAACTAATTAAAGTATCGGTAACAGCGAGGTCTAAAGAAAGTGTTTCACCTTCGATGGTGGTACTGATGATGGGTGGTTGACCAATGTATGTTTTAAGTTAAAGGAAGGCCTGTTCACAGTCTGGTGTCTAATTAATTTCAGGGTTGTCTTTCTTTTTGGCCTTGTGAGCGCCTTGGTTGCGTAGGAGGAAGAAAAGACAAGCACAACGGTCTGAGGATTTCGAAATAAAGCGGCTGAGGGCTGCTATTTTGCCAGCTACATTTTGGACATCTTTTATTGTTCGGGGGGAAGGCATATCAATGAGGTCCCGGATATGAGTAGAGTTGACCTCAATACCTAGTTTGATGATGAGGTGGCCTAAAAATTTACCAGAAGAAACACCAAACTGACATTTGCCTGGGTTAAGTTTCATATTATATGCATGAAGTATCGAGAAAACTTTGGTTAAGTCTTGATTGTGGGTGTGTTTTTGGAGGCCTTTGCATAACATGTCGTCTATATAAACTTCGACCGACTTGCCAAGCAAAGGTTTGAACATGGTGGCGACGAGCCATTGGTAAGTGGCGCCCACATTTTTAAGGCCGAAGGGCATGACGTTAAAACAATAAAGGCGTTCTTCAGTGATAAACAATTTTTAAGTTGATCCTCGGGAGGAGGGGTACCTGATTATAGCCCGAAGCCGCGTCCATCATTGATAGTCGCTCATGTCCAGCAGTGGCATCCAGGAGTACTGAAATGACCGTGAGGGGGAAGTTGTCCTTCGGCGTGTGCTTGTTGAGGTTTATGAAGTTGACGCAGATTCGGATCTTACCATTCTTCTTAGGGACCACAACAATATTGGATTCCAGTAAGCGTACTTGACTTCCCTGACGAACCCCGCAGCTAGGAGTTTGTTGACTTTGAGGTTGATGGCTCCGCGAAGTCGTGGGGCCAACGCACGCTTCTTCTGCTTTACTGATGTAGAGTAAGGGAAGAGGTCGAGGCAATGACATGCCATAGTGGGGTCAACATCGGGCATCTCATGGATAGTCCAGGCAAACACATCTATATTTGCTCAAAAGAAGTTAGTGAGTTTGAGGCTTTCAGCCTCATCTAGAAAAGTACCAATGAATGTTCTTCGATGAAGACCGTCGAGTTCGATATAAATAATGGGTTTGATGGGTGTGGTAGCTGGTGTCGAGGGTATGGAAGGTGGAGAGAGGCATTGATTGCTATGGTTGTTTGACAAGTTCTCTGGTCTGATCAATCTCTGGATGCTCACATGAGTGGGCAAGGCGTTGGGAGCCTTTCAAATTCCACATACCATGGGGGGTAGTGAAATAAAGGGTTTGGTGGTAGGTCAAAGGTATGGCTCGGATGGCATGGTGCCAGTCGCAGCTAAGGATGCCGTGGTATTTGGATTTCTTGTCGATGACAAGAAAGTTGGTTTGGAGTGTGACTGGCTCTGCAGTAACAGGGAGACTAATGCGACCGAAAATGACTTTAGTAGCGCGATTAAAGCCCTTGAGTTCGACATTAGCCGGGTAATTAGGTTTATTTTCTGCATGGCTTGAACTGTCTGAAGGAATCGTACATCAGCTGCGCTTCCCGTGTCAATAAGCATGGTATGGAGGACGAGGTGGTTGACCTTAATTATAATGACTAAAGGGTCAGAATGGGGGAAACAAACATGCGATGTGTCACAGTCGATAAATGCGATACCTTCGGGTCGAGGTTATTGGATCGATTCTAGCAGAAGGGCGGGTAACTTCTCCTGGTAGGTGAGTTTGCAGCATTCTTCGACACGCTTGCGCTTGCTTTTAGAACGGCTGCTGTCGATATTTCTGGCCTCGATGAGATGAAGTTGGTAAATGTGTACCCCGACTGGGTCGGCAGCAGCGGTGGGTTGAGGCTTGAGATACGAACCGTCGAGGTAACTGGGAAGGTCCGCGACATATTGATATAAATGACCTGCCTTAAGAATTATTTCGAGAGAGCACTGCAAAGCAAAGCATTTGTTGGTGTGATGGTAGTTACACTGATGGTTTTGGAAGTAAGGTTTACCTTGTTTGACCTCGATAGGGTAAGGGTACGCCATATGGGTTTGCCTAAATTTGTGGCTGTAGGGTACTCATAGGAGCAGTAAGCTTGGGGAGGACCGGCTTCGGTCATTTATTACGGGCCTTGGTGGTAGTGTCGTCAGCGTGGGGGCATTTATGACTCTCAGTCTCCTGTGAGACGGGAACGATCATTGGTGTAGAACGTTGCCCCTATCGAGGTTTGTTCTGATTGGTGGTTGAAGGTTACCCCAGGCAATTGGACTCGCGGAGTCGCTCGAGGTCGATGTATCCATTAACTTTGGATAACATCTCCTCAAGTGTTTGAGGTTTGTGGAGCATGATGTACTCCTTGTCGTGGTTGTTATCTGGCAGGCGTTAGAATAAGTAAGTACAACATTCGTACAGTAAGGTTTTCGATCTTGTGCGACTCGTCAAGAGACTGTTTGGTGAAGGATTTAAGGGTTTTATTGGATGATTTGTGAAAGTGGAAGAGGGCATCAATGCGGAGCTCGCGGTCCTTGTTGAAGCCGAATTGAGTGATGAATAGACTAGATAATTGCTTGAAGCTTTAGATCGAGCTATTGAGGAGGCTATGATACCATCTGATAGGGCTGTCTGTGAGGCTGGTGGGAAATAGCCAGCACAACGGGTGGTCGACTGTGGAGTATAGGCTTAAGGTATTCTAGAATTCAAGGATGTGGGATTGAGGGTTACTATTGCAGTATTGGAGGCACCACGATAGCGAGGATTTTGGGGCAAAGAGGGTTGTTTAACCGACTTTAAAAGTTCTGTCTGGGACTCACAATGATGCGGATAGTAGTATAGATTTTTTGGTCGAGGTTCTGCAATGTAAGATAGGCAGGATGAGGAGGGATCTTTATGGTCAAAGGGGATGAGGCCAAATGTTTGGCGTGTGCTCAGTGCTGCACTCCCCGAGATGTTCTCGAGCAGGGCGACGTTTAGGTTGTATGGTAGTGCAAAGAGTAGAATCAGATGAATCCTCTATGGGGTGTATGCTAAGGTAGATTGAATCAGTAGGTAGGATGGTGGGTGGATCACCCTCGGCTTCCAGATGGACCGGGGTACTTCAAGATGTGATTGGGCCCTAGCCACGCGTGGGTAAAAACGTGCGACGGGGTGGGTGCTCGAGACGGCGGAGGGGCATCTTGAGGCTGAAATCACTGCAACTCGTGAACTGGATTGCGCAGATCATCGCGGGCACGATATTGCCTGTCTACATTGTCCAAATGGTGCTACCGTTCAGCTTCGACCTCTTGTCGGTGCTATTCGCGCTTCTGGTATAATTGGCTTCGATATCGCTCCTCAGTTTGAGCGAATTGTTGTGTAAGAAGGGCGAGCTGGGTGGCCACTCCGTCGGCAGAGTTGCCGGCATGGGTAGAAGTAGAGCGGAGGGTAGGGGTGATTGGAGGTGGCTGGTTGGATTAGCAAAGGAGAAAAGGCAAGGGGAAACTGGTAAAGTGGGATAGCACGGATAACGCCAAATGTAGGGGACTAACTTCGCGTGAGGGGAAGTTGATTCTTACACTATAAATTTTATTTTTGACCAGAGGATTTAAGCATATAACCAATCATGATTAGAATAATCTACAAACAATATACTTGCGTGGTGGCCTAGAATGGGTCACTCCATGACCTCTGGTGAGGATTTTTAAGAGTACTGTTATAAATTTTGAGTAGTCAAAGTATCAAGCACAGGGTGATTATAGGGTATTCAAAGGTAAACTTGTGAGGTCTATCAGGGAGATTTTCTAACCCCTCATAGTTCCTCCTTTCTCCTATTTATAGAACATAGGATGGGCTGAGTCACCATGGGAGGTCAAGTTACATCTGTATCCTCCGGGAACAACTGACTTGTACCCAGAGTCGGTTCTGACACTATAATTTATTGAGTCTGACACTGTAGTTGTTGGTTCTGATACTGCAATTGTTGGATCTGGCACCGTAGTTCTCAAGTGGCGTGCTCCACTGTTCTGTCTGGTCAGCTGGCTGCCTGACATGTTCCCCTTCGACCATGTACGCCCATGGTCGAAGTATTTATGGTTTAATGTTTATTTCGAATGTTTGAATAGTCTCAGAAGGTTTTGTGGGCTTGATTATTGACTTACTAGGCTTCGAATCATTAGGTAGGCTTCGATGTAGCCTTCGAGTGTTCGACAAGTGTTAGAAGACTACGAGTAGGCTACTACATTACTGAAACATGACTTTATTGCAATAAAGTCATACCATTCAGACTGAAAAATGTAGGCACGACTTATTAACGGTTGTTGACTACTATGTTCAAAGCATATCTTGGGAAAATCTTGGAAGTCTCTATTGGTGATCTCTAGTTCAAGTGCATACAGTCCATCAACCACATCACAGATCTCAACACAATATTTAGCATTCTTCAATCTTTCAAGATGTGATTCAACCCTGATAAATAACAATTTGGAGTACATTCAGGCTGATTCCTCAGTCATCTCATCAACAAGAAAGGGATTGAGGCCGATCCAGATAAAATTTGAGCTTTCCTCCACATGCCATCTACAAAGAAGGTGAAAGACATACAAAAGCTCGCTGGCAAGATTGCCGCTATCAGCAGTTTCATTTCAAAATCTTCTGATTGCTGTCATTGGCTGTTCCTACTACTCAGCAGTTGTACCAAACGTGGAAAAGTTCTGTCCAATTTAGAGATCCAATAAACATCAGAATGCGAGGCAGTATTTTAGGATCTCAAAACCTATTTGGGGATGTCTCCCATATTGAGCACCCCATTAGATAATGAGGAATTGATCATCTACCTAGCAGTTACAGATACTTCAATCAGCTCGGTTCTCATTCAACTTGATGGGAAAATTGAGAAACCAGTCTACTTCATAAGCAAAACCCACACTCCAACAAAAAAGAGGTACTTTAAAATTGAGAAACTCCTTTTAACTCTTGTTTACACTTCACATAAGCTTAAGTACTACTTCCAAGCTCATTCAGTCAAAGTCATGACGAACTACCCACTCCGAGAAGTTTTTTCCAAGAAAGAAAAATCCAGAAGAGGGCAACAATGGTCAGTAAGTTTTGGTGAACATGATATCATGTTCGAATAACGACATTCATAAATGGGTCAGGCCATTACCGATTTTCTTATAGATTTTCCAGTGGAAGATCCTAAGTGAGAGGAGCCAATCCTGACTTTGTTGAAGAAATTACAGAATATCCACCAACCGATGCATTTGATGAGTGAGCTGAATGGATTAGAAGGATAGGGGGAGACTTCTTATAGATGGTTCATCAGGACCTACATGGTTTGGAATTGGAATCGTACTGATTACCCCTTCCAACGACAGAAACGAGAAATCAATCCACTTGGATTTTGAAGCCTCCAACAATGTTATAAAATACGAAGCTCTAAGTCATGGACTTCTATACATACTCTCTACTCATCGTCTACCGTTACTCAGAATAGTAAAAGAAGAATGACAAGATGATCATATATGTAACCCTCGTTGCTGACAGGATGAGCAGATTGACAAAAGTAACTCTCGATTATCTCCCTCGAGGCGAAAATAGACACGTCAATTCAATGGCTTATTTAGCTAGGGTTTTGGGTAAGGAAGCACAATATCTCCAGATCGAAGAGATATCAACCCCCATCATTAATCGCATTTTGTATGCACGATCAATATTGGGGGCAATAAAAAGGAGGACGGCGATTGGCAAAAGCCCTTCCTTGTCTACCGTGGCACCGATAACGAATGCAAAGGACCCCTTCTAACAGATCCAAAAAAGCATCGATAGCTGATCAAAAAATCAAAGCGCTACACAAATCAAAATGGTTTTTTATATTGCTGTTCAGTCACAGGGCCTTATCTCAAGTGTCTCTCTAAAAAGAAAGCAAATGAGATACTTTGCGATTTATATAAAGATACTTGTGGCTCCCATGCCACAAGTTGATCACTCACTAACAAAGCCATTACCCAAGGACTTTTCTAGCCAGGCATGCGCAAATAAGCAGAAGAGTACTCACGCATATGTGATACATTTCAACGATATGGATAAATGATCTCTGCCCCTGCGCTTGAGCTACATGCAAGCAAGGTGTTCTGGCCATTCAAAAGATAAGCCCTCGATCTTGTCGGTAAAAATTTTAATTCTTCAGGTAACCGCCAATACCAACTTATAACTACAGATTATTTTACAAAATATGTTGATGTAGTTCAACTCTGTCAAACTAGAGAAGAAGATGTCATCTCTTTTATCTGGGAACACATCATTACTCGGTTTGGATGCCCCTACCTAATTCGTATCGATAATGGGCCACAAATTGCTGAAGAAAAAGTTGTAACTTTTCTCAACCAAAACAATATCATCCACTCACCATCCAATCCCTACTACCCTCAAGGCAATGACCAAGCCAAAATCATCTGTAAAACCATAATTCACTATCTTTTCTTTCATCTCCCTGAGCTCTTTTTTCCCTTTGCTAATTTCAACATCCTTCTCCTCGATCTTCTGGGTGTGGTCATCAACGGTTTGTGGCACCTAGACGAACTTGAAATGTACCTTTATGTGTTGATTCTCCCTATCTTCATTTGATTCTTTTATTCTATCAATCTCCGTCGCAAACTCTTGGTTACATTGGTGTGTCTCTTTTTCACTCGAACGAGCTGACTCCAATTCAACCTACATATCACATATACAATTCATCATGTTCAATTCAGGACACTCACTCATTCCATACATCTTAATTCTAACGAAATTTATATTTCCTAATATCCACTGTGTGAAACTGCATCTAAACTTAAGGTCGAAGTATGATCCCAATTCGATGAACAATAACATATACTTCCAATTCCAAGCTGCACATGCTCTATATTCAAACTTTTTCATTACTTTGATACTATCTATACACAATTGAGTGCCATTGCACATAAACTGTTACTAATTTTTTGGTCTGTTTCTACGCTTTAATTTATACTTTGTTTCTCTAGAGTAATGAAGCATACAAGTTAAATATTTCCTGCTCTTTTCTAACCTATAGCTTCGCTTGCGAAGTCAGTAGGGACGCTGAAGAGTCTTTCTCCTTAGCAAACTCATTCTCTAATTCTTTTATTCTGAGGCGCATATTCTTACATTCTGCAAAACAAGGTTTACAAACATAACTTAGCCTACATAAATTTATCCTATATTGATCCATACAATTAAGGTTCATAAACACCTCATAATCACACAACCAAATAGTCAGCAATTCTACTCTACCTTTTCATTCACATTTTCTGGGTTGTATCATCATCCTCTTTATTTTCTCGCATAGTCTGGGGAGAAACACCATCTAACCCTCTCAAAACACCAGCTCCATCATCCTCAACCTCCTGCTCTTCAACTTAGGTATCCTTCATAATATCATTCGTCTCAATTTTGGAGTGCCCCATTTTTTGAAGGGGGAGCCCAAGTCTATCATGCTGGATTACCACCTCCTCCAGATTCTTTCCTACTTCTACTATCAGCTAGCTTATCTCCACTTATTGTGCAGCCTTCATAGAGTCCAGTCGCTTCCTCTCCCTAGACAAATCAGTTTTCAAACGAGTTACCATCTTCTCAAGCTCGACTTTCTCCTCCTCTATTATGAGGCAGATTCCCTTAATAAAATGAGCAGCCAACAAAAATAACACAATCATCGACCCTATTTTTTAGCTCAAACTACAAAATAGAATTCAGTTGATAGTCAAATCATCAAACTTTCCATTTTTCTCATCTCCTCCTTACCATTGTGAGCTACAAGCGTCGCTTTTTCTTCAACCATTTTTAACTCGCCTTCATCACTAGGTCAATTCTTTGCGACCTTCGCCTCAATCAGTTCAGAAATAGGACCTACCCATCTCTTCTTTGCCTCTCCCTCGACCTCACCACTCCCCATGGTACCAGAGGTCAAGCCACGCTTCAACATCCTCTTTTTTATAAATGCCCCAGATAACTTGCTCGACGTAGTGGACTCTGGCACATCTACAAAATCTACTCCAGAGGCCTTTGGCAAAACCATTCGTCTCTTTTCATTAGCTCCCCTCTTCTTGTTGCCACCAATACCCATTTTTTGCCTCATTGCTTGAGACTTTTAAACTTTCTCGGACCTGCTGTTAGCTCGCTTCTTTCTACTAATGCTGAGTTCTTTCAGCCCAACCTCGAGCTTAACCCCTTCTTGAGCAATAGTATTTAACAGGGACTTCTTCTTCATCACCTTCAAAGTAGGACATGTCAATCAACAACCCATTATCATTAACAGAACAACATTCAATTTCAACATTTCAATATTATACGTTATTATATTTACTTTTCTTCACAGTTCTACACAGAAGTTCTATGGGTTCTTTATCATCTATCTGAAGACAATCTCCCTTCACCCATATTACATTATCATTCCACATTCGACCTGCCAAATTTAGATCAAAGAAAAGAGGTCGAGTCGAACTCGCAAAAAAGTATGCCTTTCGACTTACAAAATAGTTTTTTACGCCATAAAACTTCAAGATTACTTCAGAAGATATTCTCCTCTCAACCTCATCTTCCTACAACTTATTCAAAAATATATAGACATTTATTACCTCCTACATTTTCACGTTCAACTGGACAGGACATGCCCCAATAATATTCATAATCCCTTTTGTAAGATTCCTAAGGGGCAAACTCAGCCCGTACTCTAATTGAGACTGGTAACACAAAAAACCATCGTCTAGACTGACCTGGACATTCCCATCATAATACCCCAAGGAGATTGATTCGTATAACCACCTATCTAATTTTTCCTTCTCTAAATTAGCCAACAAAAAGAAAAGTTCCCCCCCAGATCCTACCAAACAAATCCTAAACTGCCTATAGGCATGTTCTATGAAAATGCCCCATCTCCCCCCTGCAAGAGCTTTGGCTTTACAAAACTCTCTAAACACATCGAAGTTCGGAGGATATGATACTAATTTTCTAGAGAAATCTAGAAATTGAGCAACTTCAACTCTGTCCTCCCTATCGGATACTGCTCTTTCAAACTCAGTCGAATGACCGAAGGTTGAGGCCTCCAGAATAGGTGAAGTATCCATACCAATTACAACTCTATAGTGGATTTGATTATACACAAAACTCCTCATGATCGACCTACATATAGGTCCAGGTATTCTATCATTATCCTTTACATATACATCACACAGATACCTATATCATACGTATCTCTTTTTGACTAATATATCTAACAGATTTTTATAAAGTTGCTATAAATAATAATTTTTAGATTTCAATACCATAAAAAAAAAGAAAAGAAAACTTCCAAAAGAAGAACATTCACAGTATCACAAAGGATTTCAATACGTATATCATATAATTTCAATCCTTCCCTCATGACACTGCTATATAACCACCTTCGTAACCCAGTTTCTTCAACTCTCTCTCACTTTGATTATTAAACACTCTTGATTAATTTCTTGCAAAATTCTCTACTATTTTTTCTATTTTCTCTCTCACTACTCTTCAATTTTTCAGAAGGTGATAAACTTTTGATTAAAGAAGATGAAGCATTATTTATATTTTTCTTCCTAATTGTTGGCAGTAATTAAGCCTCGCACGAGCCATCCTCGATTTGGGAACCGAGGCATCTCTTCCACAATTAATGTCAGACGTCTTACACATTTTTAATGAAAACACCATCCCATTATTGCCCCCTGCCCTCTATTTTAATATATTTTTATCTCTCTTACCTAAATCTCCCTCTGATCTTCTTATACTCATAATGACTAAATACTTACACCCAATCAAACTTTCCCTATATTTATACCAAGAACAAAATCAAAAGCTGCCTGCTTTTTCTACTTATAGAAGTACTGACTTCATTTCCAAAGCTCTCACAATTTTAAATTCAAATTCATTTTTCACAACAGTCACAAATATTATTAACGATAAAAGAGGACAGATTCAAACTTCATTCTCATTACATTTCTTTGACAGTTATTCAAACTCATAAAATTTATTTTTTTACATATAATTATACCTGAAACATCCCAATGTCCGGGGGAGCCACACCTCTTCAGTTCGCCTCCAACAATTCTCATATCTTCCAACTCGATCTCTTCTTTAGCAATTAGTGTCACAACCTCTTTTCGAGCTAAAGGTTCCACAATCTTTTCCTAGAGTAGCTCCCCGTAGAAGCGACGTCCGTACTCAAGTTCCCAATCTCTCTAGTATAACCTTTAAACTGATACTCGGTCACGGGTAAATTGACATCATAATCTAACAAGCACAAAATCCATTCCTGCACTTCAACTATCTTTACCGCCTGCCATCCCTCAGTGGCATAACAAATTCTCTCAGATCGAGTCCACACCATTTCTATTTCTTCCACCTATTTAAAGCTCATTTCTTCCTTGTAGTGGCATGTATTTTGGAAAGAGAATCTATGCCAATACTATTCGTAAGAAAAATGTAATATTAGGCTAAACAAAATAGATTTTACATGGAAAACTCAGTGAAAGCTAAGAAAAACCACGACCTAGAGGAGGATTTTGATATAAAATCAAGTATGTTGCTAGTTATTACAAGTTTTTTAAGTGATAATAGGGTTAGGAAGTAAGGATAGTAAAGTTGTGGATGCCAGGGGTATGAATAATCTATTCTCTACCTGTATTTATAATAGATATATATAGTTTACAAAAAGAAAGAAATAGTCTCCTATTTTGAGGGGAGTGGGCAAACTTTGTAGATCTCTTAGAGCTCTTTCTTGACCAGGTACAACGGCTGCTTTTGGTAGGTTGAAGACCGCTGGTAGCTTCACGACTGCTATCTGTCTTCAATTATGCAATGCTGACAGTCTTTGACTATGTTATGCTGACTTATCTTTGTCAAATCTAGGAAATATGCTACTATAATTGCCCCATTCTCGACAGAAGTACTTGTGGTTTTTCGAGAAGAAGTCAGAATTCAAAAAGGTTAAAGTGAAGTGAATCTGGTCGTATCATTCACGAGGAGTAATTAAAGTGGGACAATAAATCTGGCAGTTTTAAGGCAGTATAAATAGGTTATTTGAAGATAGGTTTTATAGTGGTAGATTGAGAGGATGTCGCACAAAGTGTGGTGTAGCGAGTTATCAGAGGATGAAGACAGTGCTCAATCTGAGGTAAACCACTATCCCAAACTAGTGTTTTGGTATCCTTTAATTAGTGTTTTTATGGTATAGAGGTTGGGGGGAGGTAGAGTCGGAGAATGTTTGCACGCTTGGGATCTGTCGGGCTTACTATACAGTGCAGAAGGTAATTAACTGGTTCAAATTGGGGGAGAAGGGGTTATTATTCGTTGTGTAGACGGGTATGTGAAGGCTGGTTGGGCGTCCAGGGATTTTGTTGAATGAAGGAGGCTTTTTATAATTTTTTTACTACTTTTCATCTATAGAGGCAGCTCTGTTTTGAAGTTCCCAGACTGGAGATTCATTGAGTTTCTTAGGATATCATTGCCCCTACTGTCAGAGTAAATGCTAGATTCTGGTGAAAAGAAACAATAACGTCAGATCCTGGTGAAAAGAAGTATAAAGCAATTAGTCCTGGTCGAATGTAAAGATAGTAGTGTGGTTTGCTGTAATGTAATCAAATGAGATAGTTGTCGAATGTAATGTGTAACAGTTTTTTAAAGAAATAAATTTATTTTTCGACTTCCGCTTGTGTATTTTTTTTGTCGACAATATATTGTTTTTGTTTGTCGAAGTAATATGCGAGTAAAGTAATTGCTGGATGGTCTAAACAACTCAAAGTGTAGTTGATTTAGTGGGTCTAGGAATAGATTACGAAGTTGATTGATTTGATTATTGAAAATATAAATTTCCAAGGTGAAATAAATGGTTTTTGTGTTGACTTGGACCGTGGTAGGCTATAATATCCCTTGTTTTTGTAAATGTGAGAGTTGTGTGTTTAAGAAATGGTAAAGACAAGATCAAGGTGTGTAACGAGGTGTTTAGTCATGTTCAAGCGAAGTATTGGGAGTTTTATAATCGGTATATCAACTTTTGGAATGCTAATATTTACTTAGAAGATCCAGTGGAACCGAACTATGAAGGTATGAGCATGGCAGAGGTGAATGATGCTGAAGAAGATTTTCAGTTTCGATGCCAATTTTAATATTGGAGTCCTCCTGAATGTGTAAGTTATATGCGGACTCGTGCGACGATGCTGATTAGAAATGAAGATGATGCTGCAGTTAGAAGTTTATAATTTGAATTTATAGAAGAAGTTTATGTAGTGGTCGAATTGTAGTTAGAATGAAATGAAAATAAAATTAGATGTCAGGATGTAGTTGTCGATATTTTTTTTTGTGAAATTGTTATCGAATAAATTTGACATGTTTAAATTGTGGAATATAGTAATATATTGTTCGTTGTATTTGAAAGTCGAAAGAATTTTGAAAACTGATCGGATTTATTGAGATTTGCCATAAATATAGGGATTTGTGAATAAGGTTTAAATGTGGGAGGTAGTGAGAGAATTAAATATGGCGAGGTGTTGTCCTATAGGTGAAATTTGGAAGTATAAGGAAGATGATGTACAACGTCATTGTAACAAGATAGGTTATGATATATTAAGTATGAACGTGTCAGAAGAAAATCTTTGAGATATGGAAAGATTGATGCAACAATGTAGGGATTTGTTGGTTTTAAGATGATAGTTAGTCAAAGACTTCGAGAAAGGATGTGCAAGGCGCTATGTTCAAGTACTCGAACAGCCGCGAATCGGTGCGATAAACAATCACGTGGGGTTTATAAATAGATCAGAGGTGGGCGACTGTTCACACTTCACAAGCTCTGAAAAAATTCTCTCAAGTGTGAATTACTTGTGCTCCTCTATGGATTTGTTGTCTACAATTGGGAAGGAAGAGATGAGTGTTCTGATTACAAGGACAAAGCGGACAAAAGGGAGGGATGAAGAAGCAGTGCGAAAACAAGGTTATTATTTGTGATGTTTTTTTTTCTTTTGGGATTGATTTTTATGTTAATCTTTAGAGATAACTATATTTAAAGTAGTGGCAGAATAAATTGGAATTAATGTAAATGGGTTGGGAGGTAGGGAAGATTTAACTGTGTTTGGGCCTGATGAGAAAATGACGACAGTGATTGTTAGAGGCTGATTTTATGAGGGCAATAGAGTCGTAATTATAAATAAAGGTGCTGGGGTGTGATAGATTCTTGTAATTGGTGGTGAGGGGTAGAAAGATTATGGTTGGTGGCGCGTTGGGGATGGTGCAACTGTAGGGGATCTATTATGTTTTCGATGAGATCATTAGGGATTTTATTTTTGAAGTAGGTTTGATATGGCCAAAATTTGTGCTGGAGATTGCAATATCCGTATTTTGAATGAGAGTGGCTTTCGCGGGAAACAGGTGAAGTATCTTCAAGAACTATCGATATTCCTGAAATTCGACCAAAATTCCAATTAATATAGTAATCGATGTTTTTTTATTATAGAAGGAATAAATACAATTGCATCAAGAAATGAATGTATTAAGATATAGTTGTAGGTAACGATAGTTGATTGTAATGCTAGTAATATGAGAATGATGTGTTGGAGAGTAATCTCTACAACTTTATGAATATGATCATATGAACCGATGAACATATATATGTATAAAAAATGATAAATACTAACTGGGGTATAAAATGGAATATGATTTTCAAGCTCTTAAAAATGGCTGAACCAAATCAAATCGGTGATAAAGAAATATACGAGAATCTTCAAGTTGTAGAGCCCCTGCTGATCAATGTTATCACCAGTGTTCAACAGTTGGGTAGTAGGTATAGGGTGGGGCCGAGTAATACCGACATAGCTAGTGTGGGCCAGTTTAGAGTGGCACCTAGGATTGTCGAAGTGTCTGACTAGGAGGCGACCAAAATAGAAATAGATCACAAGTCACAGGTGAGTGATTGAGAAGGTAACGAGGGTGGGGAGGAAGATATGGACGAGGGTGAGGAGGCCTCTTACGGAGAGGGTCCAGAGACGAAAGAAATTTTAAGTTTCAAGAAGAAGAATGGTATTCCTGGAGATAATAGGTTAGAGGAGTACCAGTACGATATGATTGACCAAGAAATACCCTTGGATGGGATTCTGGTTCATAAAGATCAAATTAAAAAAGGGTTGAAGCTTCCCCTTCAAGCTCACCAAAAAAAGTTATTGAACTTTGTTGATGTGGCACCTGGTCAGTTTAATCTAAATGTATATGCCCTATTTTGGGTATGTGGGGCGTTAAACGGTTGACTTAAGGCAAGGGGGGAGGAGTTAATCACAGTCGATGATTTATATGTGTATTACACATTTAAGATGAACCCAAAAAAATAAGGTTTTCAGTACTTGGCGAGGTTTCTTAAAAGACCGCTGTTCTATGACATTCTATCAGCAGGAGGGCGATACAACGATGAATGTTTACTCATTTTTGGGAACTACGTGTTCGACAAGAAAGACCCAGGGGAGCCCTTAAGGAGAAAGAACTTTTACTTAGGTTTGTGGTTAGGTAACTTAATTGCCGATGTTATAAGTCGAATGTTATGTGAATTGTTTGTAACTGTATTGCATTTATGTGCAGCGTTGAAGGTGATTGATAGGGAGTCGGAGGTTAAAGAAGAATTGTACAAGATCAGGAAGGGGGTCTTCGGTAGGATCAATAACGTTGTCATTGACCAGGATTGTGTGAGTACTCTTTTTCAAGAGGCCGGTTTAAAGAGGTCGAGGACAAAAGGTTCTGAAGTGTCTGCTATTGATGGTAAGATGTTGGCATAAAATAAGAGGGCCACGGAGTCCAGTCTACTATTGGAAATCCTTCCATGGCTGGGTACGCGGCTGAGACGGAGATAGACGCGTTGCTCAGAGAAACTTTGGGAAAGAATAAGAGGAAAAGAGCAACGAGCCAAGTTGTGGCTCTTTTACTGCCTCATAGGAGGAATACTTGGAAATCGATAACTAAAGTGGAGGTGAAGATTATGAATCCAGTAGATGTGCCAGATCGGCATCTGCCACGGGGTGCGACAAGTGTACTCCCAAAGAAGAAAGGGAGTGGAGAGTCATCGAAGAATAAATTCATCGTAGAGTCTAAGACTGAAGTTCAGAGGACGATGGACTCTTATACGTTGGTAACGAATGCATTGAAGGATGAAGTGGATGATTGTCTAGTTGGGACAAAGAGTTTGATATAACGTTTCTTAGCGAGGGTCACCGCAACATGGCAAAGTTGAGAAACTTTTTTGCTCTGCCTCAATTAAAGAAAATGGTATGTCATTTGAATACTTAATTTATGAATGTAATGCAAATCAAGAAGCTGCTGACGGAGGCAAAAGATGGTATTTTCGATAGTAGTGACCTTGCAAATTAAGTGCTATCGTACAAAAACATCAAAAAAGATTTGACGAGAGAAACAACGTTGATCGAAGATAAGAAGGGGTTGAATGTAACGTTGAATACCAACAAGCTCGAAGCACGAAAGGTAAAGGATACTGCTCTTCCCGAAGCGAAAAAAGTGGGGGACTAAGAGAAAGAGGAGGATTTGGCGTTGCTTAGAACAAACTTCGAGAAGGATGTAAGGGAGTAGATTGCCGATGCACGAAAGGCGATGGAGTTGGAACATGGTAAGATTTTGGATGAGTTTAGGGCTCAATTGTGAGCAGAGAAGTTAAAGAAATGCATGCAAGTGAGGGCCCACTTTACTGAGCAGTATGAGGAGCTGGAGGTGAGGAAGGAGTTTTTTAAGGGGTTAGCCAAGTCTGGTGGTGTTGTATTCGAAGATTTAGATGCAAAGGACGATGTTCCAGGGAATCCCAAAGTTCCTAGTAGGACCGAAGTAGTCGATGATGGAAACTGATGGGGTGCGTCCTGGAGAGTTAACAGAGGTGTTTGTTCCATAAGGCTTTGTGAAGGTGGGCGAAGTAATCTCTCTTCTTATAGTACATAAGAATTTTATTGATCAGTACTTGTTTTTTAGAATTGATGTAAAAATGGTCGATGGAACCGATGCAATTTTAATCATACGATATTTTGAATGATGATTATTTATTTTGGTGAAAAGTTTTTTGAAATCCTTAATGCACATACTTTGTAAATTATGCCATGTGGTAGATTCGACAAAATGATATGTGTTTAATGTGATTGTAAATCGTTGGAGATAAGTAAGGAGCGCTTGTTGGCATGATAAGTAAATGATGGCCATGAAATGGCAAGTAATGAGCATGGGTACCAGATGTGTATCCTTAAGTGGGTATCTGGATTTAGATTTAAAAAGAACAAGAGCTGTTATAGTTTGATTGATTAGGAAGGAATACAAAGTAGAATATCCTGTAATTGGATAGTATTCGCGTATAATTTGAATGATAGTCTTAATGCATACTTATAAAGTATGGATCAAAATCAATTAAAGATTGCACAGATGGATGATTGTCTGATGCATACTTATCAAGTATAGATCGAGAGCAAGTCAAGATAGTAACGATGGATTGTCTGATGCATACTCATAAAGTATAGGTCGAAATCAAATCAAGATAGTAAAGATGATTGATTGTCTGATAGATACTGATTAAGTATGGGTCAAGATCAAATTGAGACAGTAAAGATGTTTGATTGTCTGATGCATACTGATTAAGTATGGGTCAAGATCAAATCTAGATAGTAAAGATGTTTGATTGACTGATACATATTTATTAAGTATGGATCAGGATCAAATCAAGATGTTAAAGATAATTGATTGTTTGATGCATACTGATTAAGTATGGGTTAAGATTAAATCAAGATAGTAAAGATGATTGATTGTCTGATGTATACTTATCAAGTATGGACCGAGATCAAGTTAAAATAGTAATAAGTAAAGTAACAGTAAAGATTATTTATTTGAATCGATGTAAATGGTTACAGTGCTTATCTATAAAACTATTTCAGCTGGGCAGTATTCTAAGGATATTCGAGCTGGATTTCATCTTCAGTCATTGGCCAGTAAGTTCCACTATCTGATTTGTCACTGACAATATATGGCCCCTTCCACTTTTCCGATAACTTTTCAGAATTCTTAGGCCGAGTATTATCTTGAATCCATCGATGGACAAGGTCTCCATTACCAAATTTCTATTTTCAAACTTTTTTGTTATAAGCTTTTTTTAATGTGTCTTGGTATCGTCTTAAGTTAGCAATGGCTTTGTCTTGAGTGTCTTCGATCTAGCTGAGGTCGTAGAGGAGACCAAGTTCATTGTCTTCATCTGTGACTTTCCTTCGGGTACTTTGTAGATCAAGGTCTGAAGGTATGGTTGCTTTAGTACCGAAGGCAATCATGAATGGAGTACAGCCTGTTAAAACTTGAGGTGTCGTTTGTCGGCCCAGAAAATACTGAGTAGCTCGTCAAGCAACCTTCCTTTCTTATCGTCAAGACGCTTGTGGAAACTTGATTTGATATTCTTGTTAATGTCTTTGGCTTATCCGTTGCCATGAGGGTAGCATGGTGTGGAGGTTGATAGTTGTATTTTGTATTTGTTGAGGAAAGTGAGGACTTTTCCGCTGATAAAAATCATGCCGTTGTCAGAGCGTATCATTTATGGGAAGCCAAACCTAGTGATTATCTGCTCCCAAAAGAACTTGATTACTTCATTTCTATCAATATGTCATAGAGGAACTGCTTCGACCCATTTTGTAAAGTAATCAGTGGCGACAAGGACGAATCTTTGGTTTCTCAATGCTGGATAGAAAGGTCAAATTATGTCAATTCCCCATCGTTTGAATAGCCAAAGGACATTGCTAATATGCAATTCAAGAGCTAGACTTTCGATTAAGCATGGATTTGGCATTTGTAGCATTTAAACACAAATTCTTTATAATCTTGTCTCATATTCGTCCAGTAGATTCCATGTGTGAACACCCGTTGGGCTATTGATCTTCCCAAAACATGGGCTCCACATATACCTTCGTGAAGTTCTCTAATTTTGATTTGGGCTTAGTTTTGAGATATATATTCAATAAGAGGTCCTCCTCCAGTGATGCGATATAAAATTTTATCTTGAACTATGAATCTGGGGCACTTGGCCAAAAGTGAACGGGCTTCTTCTTTATTACTGGGGAGGACGTTGGAGTTGAGGTATACATAAAATGGTCTTCTCCAGTCTTCAGGGTCTTCATCTTCAGCAATGGTGATCGGTAGTGTTGATAGTATATCGAGACTGGAATACTCAATGATTTCAATTTCTAAAGATCTTTTCTAACTGTCTCCCCGTATGGCAGCGATGTAAACCAATGCGTCGGCATGCCGATTTTCTTGTCGAGGTAAGTAAGAGATCGATGCGTATTTGAATTTGTTCATTATTTCTTTGACCAAGGATGCATAATCAATAATTTTCCCGTTGTGCGTAATGTCTTATTGTAATGATTGGCCAGGAGTAAAGAATCGACATAGACTGCTATTTCTTCTGCTCTGAGTGTGAGTGTGAGATTTAGACCGTAGAGAATTCTTTCATATTCTGTCTCATTATTGGTGGCATAGAAGTTCATCTTGATAGCTTTGCCGATATGATGATTGGAAGGTATAACGAGAACGATGCCAATCCCTGATCCTCATAATCCGGCTGATCCGCCTGTAAAAAGTCTCCAACCAGAGTTTTTAAACCATGCGTCTGGCTCTACAATTGAGTCATTTGTGAAGATTTTTTTGAGTTCTTCCCAATCGGGGTCTTCGACTATAAAGTCTGCCGAAAAGTCAGCTACTACTTGTCCCTTGACAGATATCTAGAGTTCGAAGGAAATGTCGCATTCGCCAAGGAAAATAGACAATTGTTGAATTCGTTGAGATTTTTCTTTCTTAGAGAGTCCCAGTTTGAGGGGATACTTGGTGATGATTTTGATGTAATGAGCTTGAAAGTATAGTTAAAGTTTTTAAGAGCTGTAGACTAAGGCGAGTAGTCATTTTTCTGTTGTTGTATATCTTTTTTCAACAGGCATGAGTGTCTTACTAATGAAGTAGATTGGTTTTTTGACTCCTTCATCTTCTCGAATAAGTACGAAACTAATGGAGTCTTCCGTTGTAGTTAAGTACATTGCTATTATTTTGCCATCAACTGGAGTACTCATGATAGGATGACGCCCAAAGTATTGTTTAAGATCTTGGAATGCTAACTCACAGTCAGGAGTCCAAATGATCTCCTTGTGTTGTTTCTTTGAAAGTGTAATAGGATTGCCATGAAGAAGGAGGTAAAGAAGCTTGCATCGATCAGATGACTTGGAGATGAATCGTTGAAGAGTGGTAATCTTGTCCGTAAATATTTGGAACCCTTTCTTTGTTCGTGGAGATGGCATTGCAATGAGTACTTTGATTTGTACATGATCGATTTCAATTCCTTTTTTGCTTACTAGGTGTTCACAAAATTTTGCGAGATACGAATCTGAATTGGCATTTCTCAAGATTGAGTTTCATCTGGTAATTGCAAAGGATATCGAAGATGGATTGGAAGTTACAGGAATGATTTATGCGCTTCAGGCTTATGCATATCATATCTTCGATGTGGACTTCCATGATTGTGCCTAGGAGATCTTTGAACATTTTTGTAACAAGCCTTTGGTAAGTAGCTCCTATATTCCTTAACCCAAAAGGCATCACTGTATAATAGTAGATACCTCTTTCAATAATGAAGGTTGCCTTTTCTTGATCATCTTTGCCGAGTGGAATTTGATTGCTGCAAGAGGCTACATCCATCAGGGAAAGAAGTTCGTGCCCTGTGACGGAGTCGAGAAGTTGCACAATCAATGGTAGCGGAAAACTATCCTTGGGTGTAAACTTGTTGGGTTCTGTGAAGTCAATGCCAACCCTGATCTTTCCATTTTTCTTTGGGACTGCTACGATATTAGTGTAGGGTTCTAACTTTGCGCAGAGGGGAAGTTGGCTCTTACACCACGGGCTTTATCTTCCATTAAAGGATTCAAGCATATAATTCTTAATACGAATAATCTATTGGCAATATTCTTACATGAAGGCCTAGAATGGGTAATTCCATGACCTATGACGAGGATTTTTAAGAGATTTGATATTATTGTCGAGTAGTCAAAGGTTCGAGTACTAGGTGATTTACAGGGTGATCGAAGGTAAACTACAAGAGTTTAGGGGAGAGATTTTATATCCCCTCCTTGGTTCCCCTTCCCTCCTATTTATAGAATTTAGGTAGGGCCGAGTCACCATGGGAAGTCACATTACAAGTGTACCCTCTGGGTATCAGGCAGTTATCCTGGAGTTGGTGTTGACGCGGGAAATGTCAGGCCTGACACTGTGCTCTGATACTGCAGCTGTTGTTGGTTCTGCCACTATAGCTATAAGGACCAATAATGGTGCCGTTCTTGTCTAGTGAGCTGGCTGTTTGACATGTCTGCCTTCGTCCACGTACAAATATGGTCGAAGTATTTCTGATGCTGATGTAGAGTTCGTGTACAGATAAATTTGTCCTTGTCTTCGAGGCCTATTAGTAGTCGAAGCTTCATCTTTATGTAGTCTTTCAAGGCTTATTTATTGATTGAGTAGGCTTCGAGGTAGCCTTTGAGTGTTCGGCTGGAGCTAGAAGGCTACTACATTTTCCCCCTCTCATCAAGGGCCTCAAAAATAGGTGTAGAGGCTTTTGCTAAGAAAGACTGTAGGTTATTGGAAGTTGGAAGGTTGACTGTGACCTGTTGGAATTTTGAGGGGGGTAATAAAGGAAGGTAGTTAAGGAGTTGTGGTGATTACAGGCTTATAAAGGAGGTTAATCAGTGTATAAATATGGGTTATGAGGGGTAAATACTATACGCTCTTCATCTTCATTCTCTTCCTCTGCTTTTTGTGAGAAACTTATGAATACTACTCCGAGCACTCGTTATTAACATAGAATGGGATTTTTTAGGGATCTTTGCATAGGGTGAAAAACTGTTGAGTTGAAGTTAAATTTCTTCGGTGACAATGAGCTTGATTGGGATATGCTTGACTTAGTAGAAGTAGAGCCTAGGGAGCGGATCAGTGGGCACTCGTATGTCTATCTATGGGGGTTGCTGCAACAATTTTTTTTTGCGTCTGAAAAACGCTACCTCTTCTTGTCTGGTTTGGCCGATTGTATTGCGCAGGTAGAAGATCGGTTAATGGAGGAAGAGCAGGGCACTGCTGAAAGAACAAGTTCGTCGGAAATAGTGCAAGTTCTTCATAAGGTGGTGGGAGGGTGGTGGTCGGTTTTCTGTTATTTTGTTGTATGACTGTGTTTGAGTGTTTCCGTTGCTATTGTTGTAAATGTCTGTAGATTTTCTCTTTTGTCCTTCTCTCTTTTATATGAATGAAGAAATGAAATGAAATGGTGATTTTTATGAAATGATGTATTGTGTATTTGGCAAATACTATAGGCGAGGAGACTGTTAGACTTTCGAATCAAGGGTAAATGGTAGAAAAAATAATCTTCGAGGGGAATGGTACTTCAAATTATAATAGTTATCGAAGCTCGATGTAAACGTTAGAAGTATTTTAAGAAAATTAGGGAGGGGTCAAGGGTTTGAGGCTAGGGATGTGTCGACTATAAAATCTTGGAAATAGTTATTGGGTGCGCAAGCTGATGAAACAGTTGAGTCTTAGAATTTTGAAAGGTTTGACTGTTGAGATTCTGAGGGAAACGTTTGAAGACTATCATCAATGTGTTCTGATTAAGGAGGGGTTAAATGTACCTTCCTTTTAGTATAAATAGGGTACTTTTAGGAGAATTTCATACATTTGTTCCTTCTTCTCTGAGTAGAATGTTTGCGTCTTCGTCCCAAAGCAACGAAAATGCTCCTAACGCCAAGTACCAGAACTGGGTGGCGGCAAGGATCATTCGTATATAGGAAAAGACACTCAAACCGAAGCAGAGTTATTTTGGTAATCGAGGTTTGGATTGGGTAATGCCAGACTTATTTAAAGTGGAGCCAGGGGAACCCATTAGTAGGATGCCCTATGCATACTGGTGGGGGTGTTACAAATGATGGACTCGATCTCCAGCGACCGGTAGGCCTTGCTGGAGTCTCTTGCCAAAGAAAAGGTGGACAAGGAAGACGCTGAGGATGGGGTCTGTGAGAAGGGTCCAGTATGTAAATAGGTGCTTCTCTATTGTGGAGAAAATAAGATTGTAGGGATGTTTGTATTTCTTTTGCTGATCTTTACTGTTTTGTTCTATATTTTGTGTAAGGGCATCTGCCCGAATAAAATTGGAAATTTATAAGATCACTGCCGAAATAAAATACTGGATTTTTTTTAAGTAGGAAAAATACCATACTCAAGGGTAATTTAAGCATGAAAACATCTTCCTGAATGTCAAATATGAAAGTAATGGAATTACTGGCATACTTTGAAATCGAGTACCAGTTTGTCTCTGGACGAATATTCGAGATGCGATATAGACGATTACTCGCGTAAAAGAGGTGGGTCTTTCAAAGGTCTGTTGGCTTCGAGAGCTGACAACCAGATAGCGGGCATGTTAGAACAATACTATTCCTGGGGCAGAGTACCTTGTAAGTCATCATGTTTTTTCTTTGATTTACGGGAAAAGGTTAATTTGATGTACGGATCAGATTTGACAGTTTCAAGCTGGGACCCAAAGGTTCGACTTAGACGATATAAATAGTTATGTAAATGTGAGTGTGGGGCACGCACGCGCGAGTAATTGCGTATATTAAACGAGTATATTAATCTGATTGCGTGCCTCTTCTTCTGTAGGATAAGATGCGTACCCATTAATCTTCGAGACTGAGGTTAATAGACGAGGAGATCGAAGAAAATGAGGCTAGTGTGTCTGGTCATGCTCTGATGGATGAGGGCAACAACGTAGAAGAATAAGATATTACCAAAATGTCCCATTAGAAGTGGTGGTTCCTAAAATTGGGGCTTCAAGTAGTAGATGTCGTAGGACAGTAGTGACCGAGGAGAGTAATGAGGAAGAGATGGAGGGAGGAGAAAGAAAGAGATGTGAAGGTAGTGTTGAGCCTTCGTGTGATGAAAGGTCAGGAGGGAGAAAAGGGATCATAGTGAGGAATCGACTGATTCGGAGAAGCCATTGGTTCTGTCTCGGCTAGAGAAAAATAAAGACTAGATCGAGTTGTTGCTAAATTTGAGCTGTCGAAGGTAGGGGTAATATTATATGTTGCAGGGTCAGGGTACAGATTCCAGTCAAAACCTCAAGAAGGTATTATGGCATTCAGAGGTCAAATTCAACTAGGGATGCAGTTACCCCTTCGAAGGCTGGTGAAGAAGGTGCTGAACTTTTGGAAAGTTGCCCCGTGTCAGATAAACTTTTACGAAATGATGAAGGTAATTGTGGGCATGAATGTAAAATTGGGGAGTGAGGGAAGGAGCTTAATCGAATGGTACGGTGTTGTATTGTTCAACTCGCGGAAAGTAAGCTAGAAGATGGGCACGTATCACATCCAGTGTCATGCCGATAAGCCCTGGTTGTTTGATCTGTGCTTGACAGGTCGAGGATGGGATAAAGACTTAGTTATTGTATGGGGTAGTTATGAGAAATTCGAAGGGGAAGACCCTTATAGGTTATAGCATAAAGTCTATAATCCAAGTAAGTTATTGTATGGACCCTGTAGACCCTTAAAGATTTCTTTAGACGTATTGATCGAATAGGCTAATAAATGTGTCTCTGTTTGTTCTACAGGTCCTGCTATCCAAACTTGGGCAAGTCCGAGGGATTATATTGACACCTTAATCTACTTGGACGAGTGGGTAAACTCTGTGTTCAAGAAGCTTGGTATCATGAAGAAAAGGCAGAAAAGGATAGATTCCTTGCTTCGAAATGTACCTGTTACACCAAATCCATTGAAAAAGAGATGTGTCAAAGGCATGGAGAGATAAAAATTAACAAGGAAGGTAAAGTATGTTCCAAAGGGGCAACAGGCACCGAAACAGGTAGCCACAGTGCCCGAAGTAGCTTGTGATGCTTCGAAATAGAGGCCAAAGCAAGCATCGACACAGGCTGAAAATGGAAGGGCAAGGTCTTTCCCAAGTCTCTGAGAGCACAACAGCCAAAGGTAACCCACCGCGTAAGGCGCAGGGCACTGGGGGAAGATGATGAGGTGGATAAGGACGAAGAACTGACCATGTCCGAGCGGGAGGAGCAGGCTCGAGTTAAGGCTGCTTCGATGATGGAACTCTGAGGCACTAATCCAGACGAAGCTTCGAGGTTGATAAAGAAGAGTATGTATCAGGTAACTGTTATTTTTTATGAAATTCTAAATTTTTCTTAAGTGCACCATGCTTAGAGAGATACTGACGGCTTGAATATTCTAGCAGACAGATACTTGGGAGCAGGCTTTCAACAAGGCACAGAAGGTAGCAATAAGGAAATTAAAATTGGCTGTTGACAATCTGGAGCATTCCCGAGGTACCAAAGCATCGCTGCTTTCATAAATTGGTGTTTTGAGGTGAGATTTGGGGACTATCAAGGATGAATGTGAGAGGAGACTTGAAGCTCAGTGTTACAATCATACGGGGGTGTTGGAGGCGAAAGTGGCTGAGAAGGATAGGGTTAATGCAAAGCAGAAGAAGACCTTCCAAGGGCAGTTTGACGATGAATGTGAGACTAATGTTGGGCTCAAGGAGTTCATCGATGATTTGGGGTACGGTCCTAAAACATTTCGACGCTTGCCCATGAATCCGAGGTATGATCCTGCTGCTGACGATGCTATTCGGACGGAGGGGGTAGAAGTAGATGTTGCTGGTGTGTGTGCAATAGTGGGAGATGGCGCGGAGACTCTTGTGGTAGACAGACTTGCTGTTGCTACTGTAACTGAAGGGGTCGTGGGTGCTGATGGGTCGAACCCTTCGACTGAGGGTGCTAAAGTTATTGGCGAAGAGGAAACTGGAGGAGGAGATGGTGTGGCCACTCCGATATGATGTCTTGTATTGGTCATGCCAAATTGGTTTTTTTGATCTTTTTATTTTGTTGTAATATTAGAATAATGTTGATCTTGCTGTAGGGGCCTAACTTCGCAAAGTGGGGAAGTCGGCTCTTATACCACAGGATCGATCTTCAATCAAAGGATTCAAACATATAATCTATAGTATGCAAGCTCTATGGAAATTATACTTGCGTGGAGGCCTAGAATAATACGCTCTACGACTTTTGATGAGGATTTTTAAGAGAGTATTTATTACTGTCGACTAGTCGAAGATTCGAGTACTGTAGGTTTACAAGGAGATCGACGGTAAGCTGTAAGGGCTCTGGGGTAAGATTTTTGCAACCCCTCGGTTCCCCATCTCTCCTATTTATAGAACATAGGAAGGGATGAGTTACCAAGGTTATGTTACATTACATGTGTACCCTCCGGGTATCCTTCGGATATCGAGTAGGTATCCTGGAGTTGGTGTTGACGACAGAAATGTCAGATGAGGTATTGTGCTCTGACACTGTAGCAGTTGTTGGGTCTGTCACTGTAGCTGTAAGGACCAATAGCGTCATCATCTTGTCTAGTGAGCTGGCTGTCCTTCCTGTCGCACTTTGACCACGTTCGAATATTGTCTAAGTGTTTCTGATGTTTGTGTGGAGTTCATCATCGAGGCTTCATCTTCAGATAATCTTTGGAAGGCCTGTTTATGGATTGAAAAGGGCTTTGAGATATTTGAGTAGGCTCCGAGGTAGCCATCGAGTGTTTGACTGGGGTAGAAGGCTGAGAGTAGGCTACTACACTTGCTCTACACTTGAGCTGCAGATTGGTTTGTTGATTTGACTTGCTGATGGATGTTGAAATAGAATTTGTTTGTTACTGATTGTCTGACATATGTAGTACTACAACTACTTATATGTGGTGGAGTTATTGATATTCTTGTCTATTTGTATTAACATATTTTGCAAGTATAGAATGTTTGCAGAATGATCGAGTCCTTGAAGAGCTTTGAGATGGTTTTCGAGTATCAGTCGAGAGATAAAAGTGACATTGGGTCATACTGAGAAACTTACTGAACTTCGGACGTCGAATCTTGGTTGAAGTAGAATGTGGTCTCCCCCAATGAATTCTTGAGGGTCTGGTCTCTTAGCCATTCGCCCCTCTCGAGTTTGCTCGAATATCGGAGACTTGAAAAATTCATGGTCGCCCCAAAGTATTAGTCAGTTCGAAGGTTGTCACGATACATAGGATAAACCAGGAAATTCACTCAACTTCGAGGGCTTGAGCCTAATCGAAGTAAAATGTGTTTACCCCCAATGCATTCCTGGGGGTTTGGTCTCTCGACCAGTCGTGCCCCTCGAGTTTGCTCGAATATTGGAGACCTAAAAAATTTCAAGGTCACCCCCAAGTATCTGTTGGGTCGAGGGTTGGCATGTTACTTAGAGTAAACAAGGAAATTCACTGAACTTCGAAGGCCTGAGCCTAATCGAAGTAGAATGTGTTCGCCCCTAATACATTCCTGATGGTCCGGTCTCTCGACTATTCGTGCCCCCCGAGTTTTCTCAAATATTGGGGACTTGAAAATTTTTAAGGTCGCCCCCAAGTATCAGTCAGATCGAGGGTTGACATGATATTTTGTGTAAACCAGGAAATTCACTAAACTTCGAAGGCCAGGCCTAATTGAAGTAGAACGTATTCGCCCCCAATGCATTCCTGAGGGTCCGGTCTCTCGACCATTCGTGCCCCTCGAGTTTGCTCGAATATTAGAGACTTGAAAACTTTCAAGGTCACCCCCAAGTATCAGTCGAGTCGAGGGTTGACATGATACTTAGAGTAAACCAAGAAATTTACTCGAAAATAGGAGATGAAGTGGGGATGGAAAAAACTATTTATTGATTATTCTGTATTAACATCAGGTGAACAAGGTTGAGGTCGTAGCCTATTATATTAGACTAGAGGCATTGTATTCCATAGATTTGGTAGAGGCTCTTCGTCTTTTTTCATGATGTAATACGATCCCTTGTTGGTTTTATCGTATACGACGTAAGGTTCTTCCAGGGATTCGGCTAGCTTGCAAGTACTCTGAGGCTTCATGGATTGTGTGATACGTCAAAATACAAGATCTCTGATGTTGAAAATTTGTGGTTGCATTCTCTTGCTGTATGATTTCTGGAATGATAGATGGTAATGGCCGAGGTTGGCGATGGCTTAATCTCTGGTTTCGCCAATCTATAACATGTTGCATCCGAGTTCAAACTCATTGTCTTTGTCCAGAAGGTTGGGATCTCATGTGGGCACATCGAATTGAGTAGTGAGCACTGCTTTAGTACCATAGGCTAGAAGGAAAGGGGGTACAACCTGTATCTTTTCTTGGTGTTGTTCGATAGGCCCATAGGAAATACTGTAACTCCTAGACCTATCATCCTTTCTTCGCATCGACACATTTCTTGAGACCGTCAACTATGGTTTGGCTAATTGCTTAGACCTGACCATTCCCTTGGGGGTAGTAAGGTGTTTAGAGGGAAAGGATAATGTTGTACTTATTGAGGAAATTTTAGAATTTGTACCCAACAAACTATGGACCATTGTCACATCGAATCATATGAGGGCACCCAAAATGTGTGATGATGCTTTTCCATAGGAATTTGATGACTTCTTCTTCTTTGGTTCGACACAATGTTAAGGCTTTAACCCATTTGGCAAAATAGTCTGTGGCAACGAGGATTCTCTCTCGGCTACCCGAGGCATTAGGAAAAGGACCCACAAGGTCGATGGACCGGCATTTCTATGGCCAAGAGACTTGATTAAAGTAGAGGTTTTGAGAGGGGATATGAATATCGTGCGCATGGCGCTGGCATTTTTCACAATGTTTGGCATACTCTTGGGCTTGCTTTTTCATATTGGACTAAAATAAACCTTAAGAGACGGTTTGAAGGGCCATAGATCGAGCAGTGGTATGAGCACCGCAGTACCTTCATGGAGTTTGGTAAGGATTGAAGAGGCTTCATTTGAGATATGCATCGAAGGAGAACACCATTTGGAGATTTGCGATGTAACTCGCGTTTGAGAATGGTGTATCTGCAGCAGTTTTCTAATAATGACCGTTTGTCCTTGGGATTATCGGGAAGGATAGCATTGTTGAAATAATCAAGGAATGGTGTTCGCCAGTCGTCTGGATCGAGACACTTGCCCCTAGTATTGATGGCATTGACATCCATCTGGTCGATACTTGGACGTTCGAGTACTTTGATATGGAGCGTTCGGAATTTGGATTGACCTAACATAGCTGTTATGTAGGTGAGGGCATCTGCGTGCCTATTTTCACCTCGAGAGTAGTGAGTAATAGAAAATTTTTCAGGGAAACGGCCCATGCGTTGGTGGACGATGATAGAATATTCAGCCATACGACCGTTGGCTTGATTTTTGCCGGAGTACTGTCATTGAATGAGTTGGGTATATGTGAAAACTATAAGCTTTGGGATGTCGAGTTCGAGTGTGAGGTTGAGACCATGGATCAAAGCTTCAAACTCAGCCTTGTTGTTGGAGCATTCGAAGTTTAACTTAAATGCCTTCTTTATTCGATTATTGGTAGGTGCAACTAGGACGAAACCTATCCCCGAACCGCTAGGTCCAGTGGATCCATCTGTGAAGAGACGCCAGCCTGTGCTAGGGTTTCATGGGTCAGTAGGTTTGGACTGGTCCTCTGGTAGATCATCTTCGTGTTCTTCCCAGTCGACATCTTCAATTGGAATGTCAGCAAGGAAATCGACGACTGCTTGGCCTTTTTGGGATATCTGCTTCTCAAATGTGATGTTGTGTTCGCCAAGATAAATAGACCACTATTATACTTGTCTTGATTTTTCTTTCTCCCTAAGTACTTCTTGAAGGGGATAGTTTATTATAATATGGATAAGGTGAGCTTGAAAATATGGTTGTGTTTGCGGGATAAATAGACGAAGGTGAGGAGCAATCGCTCAAGTTTCGTGTATCAAGTTTCTGCAGGTGTCACGATTTTGCTGATAAAATATACAAGTTTCTCGATGTTTGATTCGAGTCGAATGAGGACTGAACTAATAGAGGTATCGGTGACCGCGAGGTATAAGGAGAGTGCTTCACCTTCGATAGGGGTGCTAATGATGGGTGGTCGACCAAGGTATGTTAAGTTCGAGGAAGGCATGTTCACAGTCGGGTGTCCAATTAATCACAGGGTTATTATTCTTTTTAGCTTTGTAGACGCCTTGGTCGCGTAAGAGATAAAAGGGCCAAGCACGATGGTCTGAGGGTTTGGAAATGAAATGGTTGAGGGCCGTTATTTTACCAGCCACTTTTTTAATATCTTTTTTGGTTCAGGGTGAATGCATGTCGATAAGGGCTCGGATATGGGTAGGGTCGATCTCGATACCTCGTTTGCTGATAAGATGCCCTAAAAATTGCAAGACGAAACACTAAAGTGACATTTGTCTGGGTTAAGTTTCATGTTGTATATTCAAAGTATCAAAAAGACTTCGGTTAGGTCCTGGATGTTGGTCTATTTTTGGAGGCTCTTGCATAAGTTGTCGTCGATGTAAACTTTGACCGACTTGCCAAGCAAGGGTTAAAACATAGTTGTAATAAGGCGTTAGTAGGTGGCACCCGCATTTTTAAGGCCGAAGGGAATGACGTTAAAGAAGTATAGGCCTTGTTTAGTGATGAATAAAGTTTTAAGTTTATCCTCGGGGAGGAGGGGTACCTGATTGTAACCCAAAGTTGTGTCCATCATTGATAGGTGCTCGTGTCTAGCAGTAGCATCGAGGAGTACTGAAATTATCGGGAGGGGGAAGCTATCCTTCATTGTGTGTTTGTTGAGGGCGGTGAAGTCGATGAAAATTCTGATCTTGCCATTCTTTTTTGGAACTGCAACTATATTGGATATCCAGTCAGCATATTTAACTTCTTTTATGAAACCCGCAGCTATGAGTTTATCTACTTTGAGGTTTACTGCTTCTCGAAGTCGTGGTGCCAAGGTATGCTTCTTCTGTTTTGCTGCTATAGAATAGGGGATGAGGTCGAGGAGGTGACATGTCAAATTGGGGTCGACACCGGGCATCTCTTGAAATGTCCATGTAAAGACGTCTTTGTTTGCTCAAAGGAAGTCTGCAAGTTTGAGGCATTCTACCTTGTTTAGAAAGGTTTCATTGAATATACCTCGACCAGGACCATCGAGTTTGCTATGGACAGTGGGTTTTATAGGTGAGATGGAAGATGTCGAAGGTATGGGAATGGAGAGAGACAGTGATTGTTATGGGAGTCTGACGAGTTTCCGGGTCTGATTGATCTCCGGATGCACACATGAATGGGCGAGGTGTTGAGAGGCTATAAAATTCCATGTACCGCAGGGGGTAGTGAAACGAAGGGTCTGATGATAGGTCGAAGGTATGGCACGCTTGGCATGGAGCCAGTCGCGCCTGAGGATACCGAGGAATTTAGACTTCTTGTCGATGACATGAAAGATGGTTTGAAGTATGATAAGGACAGTGGCAACTGGAAGGCTAATTCGATCAGCGACAACTTCTGTAGCCCCATTAAAATCTTTTAGTTTGACATTAGCGGCACTGATGAGGTCTGTTTTATTCATAGCTTGGACGGTCTGAAGGAAAAGTACATCGGCTACACTTCCTGTATCGATAAGCATGGTGTGGAGGACGAGGTGTTCGACCTTAATCCTGATAATTAAAGGGTCGGAATGGAGAAATTGAACATGCGATGTATCGTAGTCGGTGAAAGATATGCCTTCGGGTCGAGGAAAAAGGCTTGATTATGGCAGTAGGGCAAGCAGCTTCTCCTGGTTAGTGATTTTGCAGCATTCTTCGACACGCTTGTACCTGGTCTTGGAACGGCCACGGTCAATATTATTTACTTCGATAAAATGAAGTTGGTAGATGTGGACCTCGGCAGGGTCGGCCGAAGGGTCGGGTTGAGGTTTAAGGTTTTACCCGTGGAAGTAGCTAGGAAGGTCAGCAACATACTGATGTAGACGACCCGCCTTGAGTATTATCTCGAAGGAGCACTAAAGGGTAAAGTAATTGTTGGTCTAGTGAGAGTTACACTTGTGGTTGGCACAGTAAGGTTCACCTGGTTTGACCTCAATGGGAAAAGGGATACGCCATATGGGGTATGCCTGGATCTGAGGTAGATGGGTATTGATGGGGGCAGTGAGTCTAGGTAGGACTGGCTTTGGTCATTTTTTGCGAGCTTCGGCAGTGTTATCAGATTGATGAAGTTTACGGCTTTCAGTCTCCTGTCAGACGGGAGCGATCAGGGGTGTAGGAGTAGAAGAAGGGCCTTGTCGAGGTCTATTTAGGCTGGTGGTTGAAGGCTGCCCCTGTTTATTTGATTCGCGGAGGCGCTCAAGGTCGATATTGCCATTGACTTTTAAGAGTATCTCCTCAAGGGTTTGAGGTTTGTAGAGGACCAGGTACTCATTGACACGGCTGTTATCTGGCAAGCGTTCGAATACGCGAGTGTGGCATTTGTACAGTCAAGGTTTTCAACTTTGCGCGACTCATCGAGGAACCTCTTGGTGAAGGCCTCAAGGGTTTCACTAGGGGATTTTTGGAAATTGAAGAGAGCATCAACTCTGACCTCTCGGTCTTTCTTAAATACAAATTGGGCGATGAAAAGTTGGGATAGTTGCTCGAAGCTTCAAATAGAGCCACTAGGAAGGTTATGATACCATCGAAGAGAGCTACTATCTGTAAGGCTTGATGGGAGAAGTCGGCACATTAGGTGGTCAGCCGTGGAGTAAAGGCTTAGAGGATTTTGGAATTCGAGGATGTGGGATTGAGGATCGGTGTTGCAATATTTACTAATTTTGGGGATAAAAATTTGGAAGTACCTCGATTGCGAGGAGCTTGAGGTAGAGGGTGTTATTCAACCTATTCCATGAGTTTGGAGTTGGGCTCGCGCTGACGCGGATGATAGGTTAGATTTTGCAGTAGAAGTCATGCTATGCACAGTAGCCAGGATGAGGGGGGATCGCGCAGTTCGAGGATGAGGAGGCCGAGTATTTGGTATGTGTTCGGCGCTGCTCCCCGAGACACTTTTGGGCATGGTGGCGTTTGGGGTGTCTGGAGGAGCGAAGGGTAGATTCAGAGGAATCTTCTGTGGGGTGGATGCCGAGATGGATGGAGCCAGTGGGGGGAGAAGTATGGGGAGTACCCTCGGTGCCGATATAGACCATGGGTACTTCTTGATATGGAGAGGCCCCAGTCGAGTGCAGGCAGACACGCGCGACGGGGCAGCTAGAGGCTATAGTCGTTATAACTCACGAACTGTATTGCGCAAATCGCTAATTCTACGGTTTTATCTGCCGACATCATCCAAACGGCGATGTCGTTCAGCCTCAAACTCTTGCCGATGTTCTTCGCGCTTCTGTTGTATTTGTGTGCGGTGTTGCTCCTCAGCCTGAGCAAATTACTGTGTAAGACAGGCTAGCTGAGCAGCCACTCCATCGGCAGAGCTGCCAGCATGGCTGGAAGTAGAACAAAGAATTGGTGTCAATGGAAGTTGTTTATAGGACTCAGGAAAAGAAGCAAAATTAGACAAGGGAGATTGGTAGGGTGGGCAGACACAGAGGATGCTAAATTTAGGGGACTAACTTCGTGCGAAGGGGAAGTTGGCTCTTACACCACGGGTTTTATCTTTTATCAAAGGATTTAAGTATATAATCTATATGACGAATAATCTATTGAAAATATACTTGCGTGGAGGCCTTGAACGGGCTACTCCACGACCTCTGACGAGGATTTTTAAGAGATTTGATATTACTGTCGAGTAGTCGAAGCTTCGAGTACTGGGTGATTTACAGGGTGATCGAAGCTAAACTGTAAGGGTTCAGGTGAGAAATTTTGTATCCCCTCCTTCGTTCCCCTTCCCTCCTATTTATAGAATATAGGTAGGGCCAAGTCACCTTGGGAGGTCAAATTATAAGTGTATCCTTCGAGTATCAGGCGGGTATCCCAGAGTTGGTGTTGATGCCGGAAATGTCGGGTCTGGCACTATGCTCTGACACTGTAGCTATTATTAGTTCTGTTACTGTAGCTGTAAGGATCAACAATGGCGCCGCTCTTGTCTGGTGAGCTGACTGCCTGACATGTCAGCCTTCAACCATGTACGAATATGGTCGAAGTATTTTTGATGCTGATGTGGAGTTCGTGTACTGATTGATCTATCCTTGTCTTCGAGGTCTGTTAGTAGTCGAAGCTTCGTATTCATGTAGTCTTGCAAGGCTTGTTTATGGATTGAGTGGGCTTCGAGGTATTCGAGTAGGCTTCGAGGTAGCCTTCGAGTGTTCGCCTGAAGTTAGACCGTTGCGAGTAGGCTACTACAATTAGAAACTCACTTTTGATACTTGGCTTCTCAAATAAACCAAGCACGAAGGAGTTTATCAATTTCTTTGTTCACTGCATCGCGGAGGCGGGGAGATAGGTTCCGTCGTTTCTGAATGGCAGCTTTGCTGTCGAGAAGGAGGTTAAGTTTGTGGCACATGATTGATGGATCAGTGCCAGGCATTTCTTGGAATGTTCATACAAAAATGTCGATGTTTTTATAAGTAGCTGGATCATGGCTTCTTTTTCATCGGTTGATAGCTTGGAGCCAATGAAGGTATGACATCCTGAAACATTGAGTTCAATGGATTTGACTATTTCTGTGTCATGCTGCTCGAATGTGGCCGGTGTTTCCTGCTTTAGTGCTATGCTTTGAGAAGTTTTGTGTGTGAGTGTTGGTGGTAGTATTCTCGCACATACGTATAACTGCTTGGCTACCTTTGATTTTGTAGATTCTGTGATCTGCTAGAAATCTTAATGCCAAATGATACATGAAAGGTACTACTTTGATCGTATGTAACCAACTACGTCCCAAAATACCCAAATAATTAGACTCAGCATCGATGGCAAGGATTTTACGAATGTTGATTCTCATCCTGCCTGAACTGGCAGAGTAATTTCTCCTATGGCTGATTCTTTCGAGCCATTGAAGCCGGTGATTATTATTGTCAAAGCTTTCACAGTGTCTGTAAGGCATAGGACCTCTTTGAAATAATACATCCGCTGAGCTTCCTGTATCGATGAGAAGCGCATGTAGCTAATTCTATCTGACTTTGAGCATAATGATGAGAGGTTCATCATGAGGGTATTTCACATGGCAGGTGTCATAGTCCTCGAAGGTGATAAGGTATGGACGTTTTGATTTTCTCGAGCTTGGGAGAAGTTTTGCTGATATATCTGAGGAGGTCATTTTGCAATAGAATGTAATCCGGTCATCTTGTTTCCTTTGCTTTTCTTTTTCAATTTCAATCATATATAGGTAGCGAGCTTTGTAGTAGTCTACTCGCAGCCTTAAAGCTTCAGCCGAACATTCGAAGCCTACATCGAAGCCTACACGAATACCTCGAATATCATTCAATCTGAAAACAAGCCATCATTGACTATATGAAGATGAAGCCTTGAATATGAACAAGCCTCAAAGACGAAGACAGATCCGTCAGCACACGAACCCCATATCAGCATCAGAAATACTTTGACCATAGTTGCACATGGTCGAAGGCAGATATGTCAGGTAAGCCAGCTCACCAGACAAGAATGTGGGCACTGTTGGTCCTGACGACTATAGTGATAGAACTAACAATGGCTACAGTGTCAGAGCACAGTACCAGACCTGACATTTATGGCGTCAGCACCAACTCTGGGATACATGCCTGATACCCAGAGGATACCCGGAGGACACACCTATAATTTGGCTTTCCTTGGTGACTCAGCCCTTCTGATGTTCTATAAATAGGAGGGAGGGGGAACCAAGGGGTTACGAAATTTCGACCCAGAGCCCTTGCAGTTTACCTTTGATCACTCTATAAATTACCCAGTACTCGAACCTTTGACTACTCGACAGTAATATCAAATCTCTTAAAAATCCTCATCAGAGGTCGTAGAGTGTCCCATTCTAGGCCTCCACGCAAGTATATTGTCAATAGGTCACTTGTATTATTGATTATATGCTTGAACCCTTTGATTTAAGATAAATCCCATGGTGTACGATCCAACTCCCCTCCTTGCAAAGTTAGGCCCTACGTTTGGCGCGGTCTGTACTTTCCTACCCTGCCAATTTCTCCTTGCCTTATATTTTTCTTCTTCAATTCCTATAAATTTCTTCCAATGGCGCCTACCCTCCGTTCCCTTCCACCCATGCCAACAACTCTGCCGATGGAGTGGCTTCCCAGCCAGCCCTTCTAACTCAGCAGTTCGCACAGGCTGAGGAGCGTCACCGAACATAATTGCGTGAGGAACGCGAAGAGCACCGACAAGAGATTGAAGCCGAACGACAACGCCATTAGATGATAATGACAGATAATACCGTGCCATCGATGACCTGGGTAACACAGTTCACAAGTTGCAACGGTTATAACCTCTAGACGCCCCACTGCCATCTCGAGCACCCGCCCCATCGTGCGTGTCTTCCAGCGCTCGACTGGGGCCCCTACCACATCTGGAAGTACCCCCGGTCCATCTTGGTGCCGAGAATGCTCCCCCTACTATTCCCCCTACTAGCTCCATCCATCTTGGTATCTATCCCATGGAGGAATCCTCAGACTCTACCCTTCGCTCCTCCAGACACCCAAAATGCTGCCCTGCTCGGGAACATCTCGGGAAGCGCAGCGCTGAACACGCGCCGAACACTCGGCCTCATTACCCTCGAACCCATTGATCTCCCCCTCATCCTGCCTATCGTGCATAGCAGGACCTCGACTACAAAATCCACCCGACCATTCGCATCAGTGGGAGCCCAACACCAAATACATAGAGTCAGTTACACAACCCCCTCTGCCCCAAAATCTTTGCTATCGTGGTGCCTCCAAATTTCCGAGCCCCTAAATTCAGTAAATATCGTAACACCGACCCTCAGTCCTATATTCTAGAATTCGAAAACACTCTGAGCCTTTACTCAATGGCTGACCACCTGATGAGTCGACTTTTCCCCACCAGCCTCACGGATAACCCTTTCGTTGATATCATAACATTCCCAATGGCTCGATTCAAAGCTTCAAGAAATTGTCCAGCCTCTTCATAGCCCCATTTGCCTTCAACATGGACCGTGAAGTCAGAGTTGATACTCTCTCAATTTCAAAAAATCTCCCAGTGAAACCCTTGAGGCCTTCACCAAGAGGTTCTCGACGAGTCGCGTAAAGTTAAAATCCTCGATTGCGCAAATGTCGTACTCGCGTATTCAAACACCTTGCTAGATAACAGCTGTGTCAAAGAAGCCGGTCCTCCCCAAACTTATTGCCCATATCAGCACTCTTCTACCACAAATCTAGGCAGACACCATATGGCGTATCCCTTTCCCCATCGAGGTTAAACCACCACACCAACAAATGCTTCGCCTTACAGCGCTCTCTCGAGATAATTCTAAAGGCGGCCGTCTACATCAGTATGTCGCCGACCTCTCTAGCTACCTCGACGGACTATACCACAAACCTTAACCGGCCCCTACTGCCGACCCAGCCGAAGTACACATCTACCAAGTTTATTGACAGTGGTCATTCCAAGAACAAGCGCAAGCGTATCGAAAAATTCTACAAACTCGCTTTACCAGAGAAGCTCCTTTCCCTCTTGCCAGAATCAACCAATGCCCTCGACCCAAGGGTATCTCATTATCGACTGTTATACCTCACATGTTCATTTTCCCCATTCGACTGTTAGTCATAATGATTAAGATCGAACACCTCGTCCTCACACCATGCTTATCGATACTGGAAGTGGAGCCGATGTACTTTTCCTTCAAACCGTCAAAACCATGAACAAAATAGACCTCATCACTGCCGCAAATGTTGAACTGAAAGGTTTTAATGGGGCTATCAAAGTTTCCATTGGTCGAATCAGCCTTCCTGTTACTACTGGCCCTGCTACACTGAAACCAGTTTTCTTATCATCGATAAGAAATCTAAATACCTCAGAATCCTTGGGCGCGACTGGCTCCATGCCATGCGTGCAATACCTTTGACTTATCATCAGGTACCCCTATAGAACGTGGAACCTAAAAGGGTCTCAACATTCGGGTGTTCGTGTGAGCATCAGAGATCGATCAGACCCAGAAACTTGTCAAACTTCCATAGAATTCTCTGCACCCTCTATCCCCATACCTTTGAAACCTGCCATCTACCCATCAAACCTACTGTCTATATTCAACTCAATGGTCTGGTCGAGGTACATCATCAAGACCGTCTGAGATGAGGTCTACCGCCTCAAATTCACAGACTTCCTTCGAACCAACAAAGATGTCTTCGCATGGATATTTCAGGAGATGCTTGGTGTCGATCCAGTTTAGTCTGTCATTGCCTCAACCTCATCTTTACTCCACAGTAGCGAACAGAAGAAGCATACCTTGGCACTACGACTTTGAGAGTGCTGTAAACCTTGAGGTCGACAAACTTATAACCATAGGCTTCATCAGAGAAGTTAAGTATGTTGACTGGATATCTAACATTATTGTAGTTCCTAAAATAATGGCAAAATTAGAATCTGCGTCGACTCATAGACCTCAACAAACACACCCTGAAGCCAGCTTTCCCTCCTGATCATTTCAGTACTCCTCGATGCCACTACTAGACATGAACGCCTATCAATGATGGACGCGGCTACGAGATACAATCAGGTATCCTCCTCCCTGAGGATAACTTAAACTTCTTTATCACTGAACAAGGTCTTTACTATTTTAACGTTATGCCCTTCGACCTCAAAAAATACGGGTGCCACCTACCAGCGCCTGGTTACAACATGTTCAAACCTTGCTTGACAAGTTGATAAAAGTTTACATCGACGACATGTTATGCAAGAGCCTCCAAAAATAGACCCACATCCAGGCTATTCGAAGTCTTTTCGATACTTGGAACATACAATATGAAACTTACCTAGACAAATGCCAGTTTGGTGTTTCTTTGGAAAATTTTAGGCCACTTCATTAGCAAACGAGGTA
>JACGCM010001783.1:0-12039 GCA_014058105.1 Kingdonia uniflora | reverse complement strand
TACTGAATTCCCAATAAATATTACAAGAGTTTTGGATGATGGCTAAAGAGTGTAGTCTGTGAGATTACTGAAAGGTACCAATTATGAAATGTTTTCTCGAGTTGTCCAAAAGCCGTTGTTGGGCAGACAGCAGTTTTTAATTATTGATATAGAGTCTTGGATATGTATTTAGATCTTGACTATAGACCATCATTGTACAAAAAAGAGTTAAGCATTTATACTTCTTTTGTCCGTATTCTAGTAGTAGATCATTTACTACTTTATATGTCTAGTTTGTGCAATGGATCATTGGATTATGTTTGTGATGAAGTTGGTGACCGATCTATATGCAAAGAAGCGAGAAAATATCCACCTTATTGTTTGTATCCAATGATGCTATCTTTTTGCACAGACTGATAAGTATAACAAAAAGTTAATTTGATCAGGTGTCCATGGAGTATGTAAAAATCTCTGCAGAGATAGTATTGCACCATTCGATAAGTTCCAACGAGAACTGTGCACTTCTCAATTGTAATGACAAGAGAGAACATGTTTTAGACCTGGGACCCATTATCATTACTACCTCAACATTATTGTGTGCTACCAATTATTTTGGTGTCTACAGGTGCTTTCAGTGGGTCATTGCAAGTGGGAGCTTGTTCAGGGTTATGATAAGAGGGATCTCAATCATCATATTGGGTAGAGGATTATCCTATTACAATGGTAAAACTCTTTCTTTGCACACTTTGTTTACAAGTTTTAACGGAAAAGTTTGTTCAAGCGTTCAGTAAAACTTGTGGTAAAGTACTTTTAGAGAAATAGGTGGTTATTCAAGATTTTGTTTACTGCTTTGGACTAGTGGTCTTGTGGTGGCTTTAGTTTTCCGATTTAGTTAATTCTTGATACAAATGAATTTGTTTTTATGATTGGATCTTATTGAAGATGGGTAGTATCAGCTACATGGTCCAAGTTCTGGGTGGAGTTACATTATTGAGTGCTCATACATGAGGCTCATCTGCGATTCAAGATAACCCGAAATGATGGGCTCATGTTGAATATGTTCATATCATTGGTGGTTTAGGAAATAACAGAGACCATTGTTTTTTATAAGTTTTGAGTTGACCATGAATCGTCCGTTCTTATAGTAGGGATGATATCTTGTGGGTATGCTAGTTTCTAACATGGGTGAGAGTGAGAGTCGTGGAACGATTACTTAATAAAGGGTTGGACCAATGGATTGGTAATCCGTAACATGGTATAGCACAATAGGACGAATGTAAGCCGAAGTGTTTTTTAACTAGTACATTTACAAGACTGGGTTGAGGGCTATTGGTAGTGTGCCCATTTTCTCTTACTCGGGCTTGAGATAAAATTTATAATGGCTAGAGATACGATAGGAATGAAGATCGGTATGTAGAAACTTATTAATTAATGATGTGTTTTTGCTAATGTATGCATTGGTTTACATAAGACCAGAAGGTTTTTTTTTTTTTTTTTTTTTTTTTTCCTCAGAAGTGAAGCTGGGGAACATTGATACTACATATTATGTATTCCGAAAAGACCCGGTTGTAGCACTATAACTAGGAGTAATTCTTTTTAGCTGCTTGCAGGGTGTGTTCACGTATGATGATGGAGTACGTTAGTGACCTGGAAATGACTCAGTTTTTAAGGTGTTACCCATCGAAGCTACTTGGACATTGAAGATGACAATGGTTAATATCGCATCATTATTGAGCATAATTGCGGTAACCGGCTTTTGAAAGTTTGGAAGGGGATGTTCTTGATTGTTTATTAAGAAAAATTTCAAAATTTAACACATGCCTTTTTGTGTGGTAACGAATAGATTTTAGGCTGAAGGTTTGTGTTTGACACAGTAAAGTATGGTTACCTTTAATAGATGGGACTAGTACGGGAACCTCACATTTTCAACATTTTCAAGTGGGAGATTTGTTGAAGATGGTGAAATTTGTAAGTGGTTTATCATGATTGAAGGGTTCGGGTAGTGCGACAAATTCATTTGAAGATCTGGGAAGGATCAGGGTTTGATTTCAAGTGGGAGATTGTTGGGTGGTAACTCCGAATGGTGAAATTGTTGAACGTCGTTCAAACGAAATGGCCGGCGTTCGGGGGGCGACGAGTTGGTCTGTTTGCTCAGTGTGTGGCACGTGGGTCATCAACTCTCCGAACGAGCTTGGATGTCGTTCGAATGATTACGTTTTTAAGGACGAAATCCTTTAGTCGTTCAAAGTCGTTCGAACGGCTTGTGACTTCAGTCGAACTATATTGCGTTGGTTGTCCTAGAAAAAAGGCTGCGGACGAGGATTTTGTCTCAGAGCCGTCCTACTTTGTATTATTGCCCCTAAGTATATAAAGGACTGAGGTTTGATTTATTAGGTTATCTTTTCTCTGTGTGAGCTTATTTAGGGAGCTAGACCTTGAGAACTTAATACAAAAGCCTGAGAAGCCTGGAGAATGTGGGTACCTGGTGATCATAGGGGAGGGGTCTCGGGGGAAGATGTGTTTATTCGTAGGTTTTATCACGCCCCTTATCCGGTATTATTATTTTCTTGCTTATGTTTAAATTTCTTAATTGGCGGGTCCTCCTTTATTGTTCTTAGGGGAGGGATAGGATTAGCTACCCTAATCCCTAACACCGCATTCTCAGTCGACTCAGATAAAGAGGAAAAACGGTCTATTTCCTCAATCATAACTTTCATGCCGTAGAAACAATTACCAAGATTAAGAGTGCTCTGAGCGCTCGTCATACATCGCAGAAGTTAAAAGAGAGTTTTAAACTCATTCGTTTTGCGGTAATGAAAATGGTAATCTTACGCAAAGTGATCTAACCCACGAGAGAAATCCGACGGTACACAATGGGTTCGTTCTCTTGTAAGCACAGATACATTTCGAGCCATACTTCTAAAAAAGGCAAGCATATAAGAGTTCCTCAGTGATTTTCCCGTTGATGACCCAGTTGGAAGTAGATATGCTAAAATAATAAAAATCATTCGAAGAGAGCGGATTGAAATCCAAGAAGCCAGGACTTTTTTTAAACTGACGTTTGATGCTGGAAACCAGCTTAGGTCCAGGCATCGGGACGTTCGTATTACACCTTCAAGGGCAAATTGAGACACCAGCCGACTCAACTTTGAAGCTAACAACAATAAGACCAAGTAGAAGACCCAAATCCACGTGCTGAATATGGCGCAAGAGATTGTGCAGCAGCCTACTGACAGCCTCCTACCCCAGTCGAACACTCGAAGGCTAAATCGAAGCCAACAAGCAAAACTCAAAGCCCATTCAATCCATAAACATTGCTTCCAAGAATACATGAAGATGATGCTTCGAAGATGAAGCCTTGACTCGGAACAAACCTCGAAGACGAACGCCACATCAGGATCAAAGGCGAGGCCTCAACTACACATCAGCATCAGAAATATACCAGATAACAACCATGTCAATGAGTACCTAGTCCTTCTCAAACCTCGCACCCTCAAGGAGATGCTTTCAAAGGTCAATGGATATATCAACCTTGAATTCCTCCGGGAATTATATAAACAGAGGAAGCCTTCGGCCACCAACCCAAATAAACCTCGACAAGGCCCACCCTCTACTCCTACACCCCTGATCGCTCCCGTCTCACGGGAGTCTGAGAGCCGCAAATGCCTCCACTCTGATAATACTGTAAAAGGTCACAAAAAATGACCAAAGCCAGTCCTACCTAGACTTACTACCCCCATCAACACTCTTCTACCATAGATACAAGCAGACCCCATATGGCGTATCCATTTCCCCATCGAGGTCAAACCAGGCGAACCTTACTGTGCCAACAACAAGTGTAACTGTCACCATACCAATAAATGTTTTGCCTTACAACGCTCTCTCAAAATAATACTCAAAGCCGGTCGTCTACACCAGTATGTCGCCGACCTTCCCAGCTACCTAGACGGGTCGTACCTCAAACTTCAGCTCACCCCTTCGGGCGATCCTGACAAGGTTCACATCTACCAAATTCATTTTATTGAAGTAAATAATATCGATAGCGGCCATTCCAGGAGAAATGCAAGCCCGTCGAAAAATGTTACAAACTCACTTACCAACAGAAGTGGCCCGCCTTCCTGCCAAAATCAAGGCTTTGTCCTTGACCCGAAGGCATCTCTTTCATTAACTGCGATACATCGCATATTCGTTTTTCTCATTCCAACCCTTTAGTCATCATAATTAAGGACGCACTTCGTCCTCCACACCATGCTTATCGATGCAGGAAGTACAGCTGATGTACTTTTCCTCCAAACCGTCCAAGCCATGAACAAAACAGACCTCATCACTGCCGCCAATGTCGAACTAAAAGGCTTTAATGGGGCTACTGAAGTTGTCGTTGGTCGAATCAGCCTCCAAGTTACCACCGGCCCAGTCACACTTCAAGTCAGCTTTCTTATCATTGATATGAAGTCTAAATATCTTGGTATCCTTGGGAATGACTGGCTCCACGCTATGTATCCCATACCTTCGAACTATCATCAGACCCTTCATTTCACTATGCCCTGTGGAACGCGGAATTTAAATGGCTCTCAACGCCTCGCCTATTCATGTGAACATCCGGAGATTGATCAGACCTAGAAACTCGTCAAACTCTCATAGCAATCACTGCCTCCTTTTGTCCCCAAACCTTCGACACCCGTCATCTCACCCATCGAACCCGCTGTTTATATTGAACTCGACGGTCCTGGTTGAGGTACATTCATTGGAAACTTTCTAGATGAGGCAGAACACCTCGAACATACAAACTTTCTTCGAGCAAACAAAGACGTCTTAGCATGGACATTTCAGGAAATGCCCGGTGTCGACCTTAATTTGGCATGTCATCGCCTCGACCTTATCCCCCATTGTACAACAATAAAACCGAAGAAGCGTACCTTAGAACCATGACTCCGAGATACAGTAAACCTCAAAGTAGACAAACTCATAGCCGCAGGTTTTATCAGAGAAGTCAAGTATGCTGACTGGATATCCAACATAGTTGCAGTTCCCAAAAAGAATGGCATGATCAGAATCTACGTTAACTTCACAGACCTCAACAAGCACACACCGAAAGATAGCTTCCCCCTCCTGATCACTTCAGTACTCCTCGATGCTACTACGGGACATAAGCGCCTGTCAATGATAGACGCAGCTTCGGGTTACAATCAGGTACCCCTCCTCCTCCTCGAGGATCAACTTAAAACTTCTATCTTCACTGAACAAGGCCTTTACTGTTTTAATGTCATTCCTTTCGGCCTTAAATATGTCGGTTTCACCTACCAACGCCTCGTAACAACTATGTTTAAGCCCTTTCTTGGCAAGTCGGTTAAAGTCTACATTGTCGACATGTTGTGCAAGAGCCTCCAAAAGAAAACCATCTTACAGGATTTAACCGAAGTGTTTATGATACTTCGAACTTACAACATAAAACTTAACCCAGACAAATGCCAATTTGGTGTTTCGTCTGGCAAATTTTTAGGCCATCTTATCGGCAAATGAGGTATAGAGATCAACCCTACCCATATTCGAGCCCTTATCGACATGCCTTCGCCCCGAACCCAAAAAAGATGTCCAAAAAGTGGCAGGTAAAATAGCAGCCCTCAACCATTTCATTTCCAAATCCTCAAACCGTTGTGCTTGGCTCTTTTATCTCTTACGTAACCAAGGCGTTCACAAAGCAAGAAAGAAAAACAACTCTGAGATTAACTGGACACCCGACTGTGAGCAGTCCTTCCTCGAACTCAAAACATACCTTGGTCGACCACCCATTATCAACACCCCTATCGAAGGTGAAATACTCTTCTTATACCTCGCGGTCACTGATACCTCTACTAGTTCAGTCCTCACTCGGCTCGAATCAAATATCGAGAAACCTATATATTTTATCAGCAAAACCCTGACATCCGCAGAAACTCGATACTCGAAACTTGAGCATTTGTTCCTTAGCCTCGTCTATACTGCCCAAAAACTAAAGCCATATTTTCAAGTTCACCCCATCCGTGTTATAACAAGTTATCCCCTTCAAGAGGTACTCAACAAGAAAGAAAAATCTAAACGAGTGCAACAGCGGTCTGTTTATCTTGGCAAACATGACATTACATATAAAAAATAGATATCCCAGAAATGCCAAGTAGTTGCCGATTTCCTTGCTGACTTCCCGGTCGAAGATATCGACTGGGAGGAGCACAAAGATGACCTACAAGAGGACCATCCAAAACCCACTGACCCATGGAACCCTAACGTAGGTTGGCAACTTGTCACAGATGGATCCGCTGGAGCTATTAGTTCGGGGATAGGTATAGTCCTGGTTACACCAACCAATGATCAAATAAAGAAGGCAGTTAAGTTAAACTTTGAATGCTCCAACAACGAGGCTAAGTATGAAGCTTTGATCCATGGCCTCGACCTCGCACTCGACCTCGACATCCCAAAACTTGTAGTTTTCATAGATTCCCAGCTCATTCAAAGACAGTACTTCGGTGAGAATCAAGCCAACGGTCGCATGTCCAAATATTCTACCCTTGTCTGGCAGCGCATGGATCGTTTTCTTGAAAAATAATCTATCACCCACTACCCTCGAGGTGAAAATAGACACGCAGATGCCCTGGCCTACATAACAGCTATGTTAGGCCAATCTGAGTACCAAATCCTCCATATCAAAGTACTCGAACGCCCAAGTATCGACTAGGCCTTCAATACTGGAGGCGAGTGTCTCAATCCTGACGACTGAGGTACACCATTCCTCAATTACTTTAACAATACTGCCCCCCCAGATGCTCTCAAAGCCAAATGGACATTATTAGAAAAATATCGAAGATATACCATCCTAAAATGCTAGTTACCTCGTAAATCCTCAAATGGCATCCTTTTACAATGCATCTCTTAAAACGAAGCCTCAACAATCCTAACCGATCTCCATGAAGGTACCTGTGGTACTCATACTACTGGTAGATCTATCACCCTTCGAGCCGTCTCCCAAGGTTTATTCTGGCCCAACATGAAAAAGCAAGCCTAAGATTACGCCAAACATTGTGACAAATGTCAGTGCCATGCCCATGATATCCATAGCCCTTCACAAGACCTCCATTTCAGTCAAATCACTTATCCATTCAAGCGCTGGGCCATCGATTTCATCGGTCCTTTTCTTAAAGCTTTGGGCAGTCGAGAAAATATCCTTGTTGCAATAGATTATTTTACCAAAAGGGTCAAAGCCGTACCTTTATGTTGAACCAGAGAGGAAGAAGTCATTAAATTCTAATGGGAAAACATCATTACATGCTTTGGATGCTCTCATATGAATAGATGTGTCAATGGTCCTCACCTTGTTAGGAATAAAGCCAGAAATTTCCTCAAGAAGTACAACATCATCATCTCCCCCTTAATGCCTTACTACCCTCAAGGGAATGGTCATGTCAAGGTAATCAACAAAATAATAGTCGACGGTCTCAAGAAATATGTCGATGCGAAGAAAGGACAATGGGCTCAAGAATTACAGCATGTATTATGGGCCTATCGAACAACACCAAGAAAAGCTACAGGCTGTACCCCTTTCCTTCTAGCTTATGGCACTGAAGCCATGCTCCCTACTTAATTCGAAGTGCCTGCACCAGACCCCAGCTTCCCGGATGAAGACTACGAGTTTGAAATCGAATGCAATATGTTATGGATCGATGAAACCAGAGACCGAGCTATCGCCAACCTCGGCTGTTACCATCTATCACTGCTGAAGTCGTACAATAAGAGAGTTCAACCTCAAAGTTTCAACATCAGAGATCTTGTACTTCGACGGGTCACACAATCCTTGAAGCCTCGGAATGCTATGAAGCTAGCCGAGTCCTGGGAAGGATCTTATGTCGTATATGATAAAATTGACAAGGGTTTGTATTACCTCATGATAGAAGAAGAAGAGCCTCTACCAAATCCATGGAATACAATGTTGCTAGTCTCATACAATCGGTTGCGGCCTCAACTTTTTTCACCTGATGTAAACTCAAATAATCAATAAACAGCTTTTTTCCCCTGAATCTCATCTTGTATCTTTTAGTTAATTTCTAGGTTTAACCTAAGTATCATGTCAACCCTTCGACTCGACTGATACTTGGGGGCGACCTTGGAATTTTTTAAGCTTTCAACATTCGAGCAAACTCGAGGGGCATGAATGGTCGAGAAACTGGACCCTCGGGAATGCGTTGGCGGCGAACATGTCTTACTTCGCTATGGCTCAGGCTTAAGTATCTTGTCAACCCTAGACTTGACTGATACTTAGGGGCGACCTTGAAAAAATTTCAAGCTTCTAACATTTTAGCAAACTCGAGGGGCACGAATTGTCGAAAGACCGGACCCTCGAGAATGCATTGGGGGCGAACAATTATGCTTTGATCTGGCTCTGAAACTGTCAAAGTCTAGTCGATTTCCTAGTTTCTTCTAAGTATCATGTCAACCATCGACCCGACTGATACTTGGGGGCGATCTTAAAAAATTTCAAGTTTTCAACATTCGAGCAAACTCGAGGGGCACAAATGGTCGAGAGACCGGACCCTCGGGAATGCATTGGCGGTGAACACGTCTTACTTCATTGTGGCTCAGGCCTTCGAGCTCAATTGATATTCCTGGTTTACTCTAAGTATGATGTCAACCCTCGACCCGAATGATACTTGGGTTCGACTTTGAAACTTTTTAAGTTTCCAACATTCGAGCAAACTCGAGGGGCACGAATGGTCGAGAAACCGGACCCTTGGGAATGCGCTAGCGGCGAACACGTCTTACTTCGATGTGGTTCAGGCCTTCAAAGTCCAGTGAATTTCCTGGTTTACTCTAAGTATCATGTAAACCTTCAACCCGGCTGATACTCGAGGGCGGCCTTGAAATATTTCAAGTCTCCGATATTCGAGCAAACTTGAAGGGCATGAATGATCAAGAGACCGGACCCTCGAGAATGCATTGGGGTAACCACATTATACTTTGACCTAGTTTCGATGTTCAAAGTCCAGTTAATTCTTTGAACTCTCGGGATCCCATCTCGAAGCTCTTCAAGGTTCTATCGCTTTACAAGCATTCTAGCCTTACAGTAGATACAGATGCAAGGTTACAAGAATATCAATAGTTTTACTACATTTAAGACGTTTCAACACAACATATATAAGAGAATCCGGCTCAACATAAATAATTGAAATGAATTTCAGATAATACAGCAGGAATCCAGCACAACAATTCAGTACAAATCAGATGCAACACAAACCAGTAATTCAGTACAATTCAGTACAAATTTAGTCTACAGCAAAAATTCAAAGCATTCACAAGTTCAAAGATCAAGTGCAAAACAAGTTTAACATTGTTTACAAATTACAACCCAACAGAAAAATCAAAAAAGCACTCATCTCAGAGTGGCTACAACATCTCCCTCAACTGGCTCTTCAATGTCAACACCTCCAGTACCTTCAGTAGAAGGGTTCAAACCAGTACCATCGACGATCACATCAGACGCAGTCCTTATGGCAATACCTTCGACGATAGGACTCCCCCCGACACCTCCCAAACTGCAGCAGTAATATCTACTTCTACTCCATCGGCCCGGGCAACATCGTCAGTAACAGGATCTTGGTAGTGGGGAAACGTTGCAAAGTTTAGGATCATACCCCAAATCCTCTATGAACTCCTTCAGCCTGACATTATCAGCACATTCATCATTATACTTCCCTTGGAAGGTTTTCTTCTGTTCTGTAATAACCTTATCCTTCCCAACCATTTTTGCCTCCAATACCTGCGTATGATTGTGACGCTGAGCTTCAAGCCTCCTCTCACATTCATCCTTGATAGTCCTCAAATCTCGCCTCAAAATGCTAATTTCAAAAACCAGCGATGCCTCGGTACCTCGAGCAAGCTCCAGAGTGTCAACAACCTCTTTTAATTTCCTTATTGCCACCTTATGTACCTTGTTGAAAGCCTGCTCCCAAGCATCTGTCTGCCAGAATAGTCGAGCCGTCAGTACCTCTTGAAGCATGGCATACTTAAGAAAATTTTAGAATTTCACAAAAAATATAAACAGTTACCTGATACATACTATTCTTCATCTGCCTCGAAGCCTCGCCCGGATCTGTACCACAGAGTTTCGCCATCAAAGCTGCCTCAGCTCGAGCCCGTTCCTCCCATTCGAACATGGTCAGTTCTTCATCCATATCCTCCCTATCATCTTCCCCCAGTACCTGTACCTTTTGCGATGGGTTTCTTTAGGCTGTTGTGCCCTCAGAGACTCGGGAAAGACCTTCCCCTTCCCTTTCTCAGCCTGTGTCGATGCCTACTTCGGCCTCTGTCTCGAAGCATCATAAGCTACTTCAGGTACCGTGGCTGCCTTCTTCGGTGCCCGTTGCCTCTTTGGGGCATACTTTACCTGCCTTGTCAATTTCTCTACCTCCATTCCTTCGACCACTCTCGAATAACTTCGCCTCCCATTTAACTTCTTTGTTGGCTTCGGCATAATGGGTAGGTTTCGAAGCAGGAAATCAGTCTTTTTTTGCCTCTTCCTCTTGATACTAATCTTATTGAACACAGAGTTCTCACACTCCTCGTCCGAATTAATTAAGGCATCAATATAATCCCTTGGATTTGCCCAATTTCGGACGTTGGGACATGCAGAACAAACAGAGACACATTTATCAGCCTATTCGATTAATACGTCAAATGAAGCCTTCGACAGACAACTTACTTGGATTATAGACTTTATGATGTAACCTATAAGGGTCTTCCCTTTCGAAATTCTCATAACTACCTCATACTACCACTAAGTCTTTATTCTACCCTCGACCCATCGAGTACAGATCAAACAACTAGGGCTTATCTGCATGACACTGGTTATGATAGGTGCCCATATTCTGGTTTGCTTTCCTCGAGTAGAACGACATAACATCGTACCTTTCGATCAAACTCCTTCCCTCACTCCTCAATTCTGCATTCATGCCCTCGATTACCTTTATCATTTCCTGAAAGTTCCCATTCATCTGAATCAGGGTAACTTCCCTAAAATTTAGCACCTCCTTCACTAACCTTCCTAGAGGTAGTTGCATGCCTAACCGGATTTGGCCTTTATATACCATATTTCCCTCTCGAGGTCTTGACTGGAAGTTATACCTCGACCCCAATTTTGTAATAAAATGATCTAGTCTCAGCTTCTTACTAGCTGAGATAGAACCTGCGACCTCCTTCAATTCAGTCTACTCCTTCTCACTTTGACCACTCTGATTCCCTTCTTTCCCTTCATCACACGAAGGCTCGACACTGCCTTCGCCTCTCTCCCTCTCTCTCCGGCCATCATTTTTTATCACTCTCCTCGGTCACTACCATCTTACGATGTCTACTTCTCGAAGCCCCACCTGTTGGCACTACCATAGCTAAAGGGTATCGGTTCCAACAGCTAACACCTCTACGCCGTTACCTCATCCATGGGAGCGTGACCAGGTACACTCGCCTTATTCTCTTCGATCTCTTCATCTATCAGCCTCATTCTCGAAGATCGACGGGTACGCATCTTACCCTACAAAAGAAGAGGCACGCAATTAGATCAACATATTCGACTATTCTGTGTCATTAACTCACTTTCATCCACCCTCTCCAACTAATAAAAACACAGTCAAGTACTTGGCCCCAATCCCGGTCATACCATCAATACCCTCACAATCCCAAATGGGATAAACCCCCAAACATATGGTTTTCCCCTGTTGTCAACCATATCCTCACAGCTATAAAGCCTAGCAGACTTTATACTACTATGTATTCAATATATAGAAACAAAGGATGAAGCAACAAGATAGAAATAAGAAGGACATACCTGTTTGTGCAAAGTATCCATCCCTCCTTTCAGAAATTCAGATGATCCCACAGCAACTACCGAGCTCTATGGAACAATGGAGTATGTTTTTTCCTTACCCTCACTCTCTGGTTTTCTATAGTGTTTGAATGGGAATAGTAACCATGCCCTTATAACTATATATACCATCACGAAATACCAAAAACTGCCTTGATTCCCCAAACTGTTATCATTACCAC
>JACGCM010000844.1:0-34128 GCA_014058105.1 Kingdonia uniflora | reverse complement strand
AAAGTGCATTTTCACTTCAAAAATGACTATCTTTAGATCGAGGCCGTCCTACTTCAAAGACCACCCCGGTCTCGTAGTTCATTTTTACTTCATAAAATGACTATCTTTTGAACGAGAAAACCCTACTTCAAGGACGCCCTCGGACTCATAAGTACATTTTTAGTTCAAAAATTGACTACCTTTAGAGCGTGGACGTCCATCTTCATGGACGCCCCCATTCTCCCAAGTGCATTTTTACTTTAAAAAATGACTATCTTTAGAATGAGGTTGTTCTACTTCAAAGACACCCCCGGTCTCGCAAGTGTATTTTTATTTCAAAAAGTAACTATCATTAGAACGAGGACGATCTTCTTCACGGACGCTTCCGGCCTCTTAAGTGCATTTTTACATCAAAAAAATGATAATCTTTTATGCGAGGACGTCCAAATTTAAGAAGCCCCCGGTCTTGTACGCGTATTATTACTACAAAAAATGGCTATCTTCAGAACGTGGATGTCCTACTTCAAGCACACCCCCGATCTCTTAAGTGCATTTTAACCTCAGAAAATTACTACCATTAGAACGAAGACATCCTACTTAAAAGACGCCCCCTGCCTTATAAGTGCATTTTGACTTCAAAAACTTACCATCTTTAAGACGAGGACGTCTCACTTCTAGTAACATTATTTTAACTTCAAAAAATGACTATCATTAGGACGAGGACCCCCCATCTCGTAAATGCCATTTAACTTCAAAAAATGACTATCCTTGGAACGTGGGCGTCCTACTTCAAGGATGCCCCCGGTTGTGTAAGTGTATTTTCACTTTAAAAACTGACTATCTCTAGAACGAAGATGCCCTAATTCAAGGAAGCCCCCAATCTGGTAAGTGTATTTTTTCTTCAAAGAATGACTATCTTTAGGACGAGGACGGCCTGCTTCAAAGACGCCCGTGGTATCATATGTCTTTTTTTAGTGCGAGGGCATCCAACATCATGGACGCCCCCGGTCTCGTAAATGCATTTTTACTATAAAAAATGACTATCTTTAGAATGAGGATGTTCTACTTCAAAGACTCCCCCAGTCTCCTAAGTGCATTTTTACTTTAAAAAATGGCTATCTTTAAGACGAGGACGTCATACATCAAGATCGCCCCCAACCCCATAAGTGTATTTATACTTCAAAAATTGACTATCATTAGAGCGAGGACGTCCTTCTTCAAAGACGCCTCCGTCCTTGTAAGTGCATTTTTATATCAAAAAATGACTATCTTTAGTGCGAGGACGTAAAAATTCAAGGACGCCCCCGGTCTTGTACGTGCTTTTTTACTTCAAAAAATGACTATCTTAAGAACGTGGATGCCTTACTTCAAAGATGCTCTCGGTCTCGTAAGTGCATTTTAACTTCAAAAAATGACTATCTTTAGAACGAGGACGTCTTACTTCAAGGACGCCCCTAGTCACGAAAGTGCATTTTCGCTTCAAAAAATGACTATCTTTAGAACAAGGACGTCCTACTTCAAGAACTACCCCGGTCTCGTAAGTTCATTTTTACTTCATAAAAGGACTATCTTTTGAACGAGAAAGCCCAACTCCAAGGACGCCCTCGGATTCGTAAGTACATTTTTAGTTCAAAAATTTTCTACCTTTAGAGCGTGGACGTCCATCTTCATCGACGCCCCCGGTCTCGGAAGTGTATTTTTACTTTAAAAAATGACAATCTTTAGAATGAGGATGTTCTACTTCAAAGACATCCCCAGTCTCGTAAGTGTATTTTTATTTCAAAAAATAACTATCATTAGAACGAGGATGTCCTTCTTCAAGGGCGCTTCCGGCCTTGTAAGTGCATTTTTACATCAAAACAATGACAATCTTTAGTGTGAGGACGTCCAAATTCTAGAATGCCCCGGTCTTGTACGCGTATTTTTACTTCAAAAAATTACTATCTTCAGAACGCGGACGTCCTACTTCAAGGGCGCCCCCGGTCTCGTAAGTGCATTTTAACCTCAGAAAATTACTACAATTAGAATGAGGACTTCTACTTAAAGGACTCCCCCTGTCTTGTAAGTGCATGTTTACTTTAAAAACTTACTACCTTTAAGACGAGGACGTCCCACTTTATTTTAACTTCAAAAAATGACTACATTTAGGACGAGGACCCCCCGTCTCGTAAATGCAATTTAACTTCAAAAAATGACTATCCTTTGAACGAGGGCATCCTACTTCAAGGACCCCCCCGGTTTCGTAAGTGCATTTTTACTTTAAAAACTGACTATCTTTATAACGAGGACGCCCTAATTCAAGCACGCCCCCAATCTGGTAAGTGTATTTTTTCTTCAAAGAATGACTATCCTGAGGACGAGGACGGCAAATTTCTAGGACGCCCGAGGTGTCATATGTTTATTTTTAGGGCAAGGACGTCCTACTTCATGGACGCCCCCAGTCTCGTAAATGCATTTTTACTTTAAAAAATGACTATCTTCAGAATGAGGTTGTCCTACTTCTAGGACTCCCCCGGTCTCGTAAGTGATTTTTTACTTCTTAAAATAACTCTATTTTGAACGAGGACGTCCTACTTCAAGGATCACCCCGGTCTCGTAAGTGCAAATTACATCAAAAAATGACTATCTTTAGAACGAGAAAGCCCTACTTCAAGACGCCATCAAACTCGTAAGTATATTTTTACATCAAAAATTGACTACCTTTAGAGCGTGGACGTCCATCTTAATGGACGCCCCCGGTTTCGCAAGTGCATTTTTACTTTAAAAAATGACTATCTTTAGAATGAGGATGTTCTACTTTAAAGACTCCCCTGGTCTCGTAAGTACATTTTTACTTCAAAAAATGACTATCATTAGAACGAGGGCGTCCTTCTTCAAGGACGCATCCGGACTCGTAAATGCATTTTTTAATCAAAAAAATGACTATCTTTAGTGCGAGGTCGTCCCAATTCAAGAACGCCCCCAGACTTGTACGTGTATTTTTACTTGAAAAAATGACAATCTTAAGAACATGGACGTCCTACTTCAAGGACGCCCCCGGTCTGGTAAGTGCATTTTAACCTCAATAAATTACTACCATAAGAACGAGGACATCCTACTTAAAGGACTCCCCCTGTCTTGTAAGTGCATTTTGACTACAAAAACTGACTATATTTAAGACGAGGACGTCCCACTTCTAGCGTAAGTTCATTTTTCCTTCAAAAAATGACTATCTTAAGAACGAGGATGTCCTACATGAAGGAAGCCCCCGATTTCGCAAGTGCATTTTCACTTCAAAAATTGACTATCTTTAGGACTAGGACGTCCTAATTCAAGGACGCCCCCAATCTGGTAAGTGTATTTTTTCTTCAAAGAATGACTATCTTGAGGACGAGGACGGCCTACTTCATAGACGCCCGTAGAATCATATGATTATTTTTAATGCGAGGACATCCTACATCATGGACGCCCCCGGTCTCGTAAATGCATTTTTACTTTAAAAAATGACTATCTTTAGAATGAGGATGTTCTACTTCAAAAAATGACTATCATCATAACGTAGACGTCCTACTTCAAGGACGCCCCCGGTCTCGTAAGTGAATTTTAACTTCTTAAAATAATTCTGTTTTGAGCGAGGACGTCCTACTTCAAGGAAAACTCCGGTCTCGCAAGAGCAAATTTCATCAAAAAATGACTATCCTTAAAATGAGAAAACCCTAGTACAAGGACGCCCTCGGACTGGTAAGTACATTTTTACTTCAAAAATTGACTACCTTTAGAGCGTGGACGTCCATCTTCATGGACGCCCACGGTCTCGCAAGTGCATTTTTACTTTAAAAAATTACTATCTTTAGAATGAGGATGTTCTACTTCAAGGACTCCCCCGGTCTCGTAAGTGCATTTTTACTTCAAAAAATGACTATCATTAGAACGAGGACGTCCTTCTTCAAGAACGCTTCCGGCCTTGTAAATGCATTTTTATATCAAAAAAATGACTATCTTTAGTGCGAGGACGTCCAAATTAAAGAACTCCCCCGGCCTTGTACGGGCATTTTTACTTCAAAAAATTACTATCTTAAGAATGTGGACGTCCTACTTCAAGGACGCCCCCGGTCTCGTAAGTGCATTTTAACCTAAAAAAATTAGTACCATTAGAGCGAGGACATCCTACTTAAAGGATGCCCCCTGTCTTGTAAGTGCATTTTAACTTCAAAAACATACTCTCTTTAAGACGAGGACGTCCCACTTCTAGCGTAAGTTTATTTTAACTTCAAAAAATGACTATCATTAGGCCGAGGACCCCCCCCCCCCCCCCCCCCCGTCTTGTAAATGCAATTTAACCACAAAAAATGACTATCCTTAGAACGAGGGCGTCCTACTTCAAGGACGCCCCCGGTTTTGCAAGTACATTTTCACTTTAAAAACTGACTATCTTTAGGACAAGGACGTCCTAATTCAAGGACGCCCCTAATCTGGTAAGTGTATTTTTTCTTCAAAGAATGACTATCTTGAGGACGAGGACGGCCTACTTCAAGGATGCCCGTGGTGTCATATGTTTATTTTTAGGGCGAGGACGTCCTACATCATGGACGCCCCCGGTCTCGTAATTGCATTTTTACTATAAAAATTTACTATCTTTAGAATGAGGATGTCCTACTTCTAGGACGCCCCCGGTCTCGTAAGTGAATTTATAGTTCTTAAAATAACTCTCTTTTGAACGAGGACGCCCTACTTCAAGGTCAACCCCGGACTCGTAAGTTCAAATTACATCAAAAAATGACTATCTTTAGAATGAGAAAGCCCTACTTCAAGGATGCCCTCAGAATCCTCAGTACATTTTTAATTCCAAAAATGGTGATCTTTAGAGCGTGGACGTCCATCTTCATGGACGCCCCCGGTCTCGCAAGTGCATTTTTACTTTAAAAATTGACTATCTTTAGAATGAGGATGTTCTACTTCAAAGACTCCCCCGGTCTCGTAAGTGCATTTTTAATTCAAAAAATGACTATCATTAGAACGAGCACGTCCTTCTTCATGGACGCATTCGGCATCGTAAATGCATTTTTAAATCAAAAAAATGATTATCTTTTGTTTGAGGACGTCCAAATTAAAGAACGCCCCCGGTCTTGTACGTGCATTTTTACTTCAAAAAATGACTATCTTAAGAACGTGGACATCCTACATCAAGGACGCCCCCGGACTCGTAAGTGCATTTTAACCTCAAAAAATTGCAATCATTAGAACGAGGACATCCTACTTAAAGGACGCCCCTTCTTGTAAGTGCATTTTGACTTCAAAAATTGACTATCTTTAAGACGAGGACGTCCTACTTCTAGCGTAATTTAATTTTAACTTCAAAAAATGTCTATCATTAGGACGAGGACGCCCCCGTCTCGTAAATACAATTTTATTTCATAAAAAGACTATCCTTAGAGCGAGGGCATCCTACTTCAAGGACGCCCCCTGTTTCGTAAGTGCATTTTCACTTTAAAAACTGTCTATCTTTAGGACAAGGACGTCCTAATTCAATGATGCCCCAAATCTGGTACGTGTATTTTTTCTTCAAAGAACGACTATCTTGAAGACGAGGACAGCCTACTTCAAGGACCCCCGAGGTGTCGTATGTTTATTTTTATGGCGAGGACGTCCTACTTCGTGGACGCCCCCGGTCCCGTAAATGTATTTTTACTTTAAAAAATGATTATCTTTAGAATGAGGATGTCCTACTTCTAGAACGCCCCCTGTTTCGTAAGTGAATTTTTACTTCCTAAAATAACTCCCTTTTGAACGAGGACGTCCTACTTCATGGACCCCCGGTCTCGTAAGTGCAAATTACATCAAGAAATGACTATCTTTAGAATGAGAAAGCCCTACTTCAAGGACGCCCTTGGACTTGTAAATACATTTTTACTTTAAAAATTGAACTACCTATAGATCATGGACGTCCATCTTGATGGACGCCCCCGGTTTCGCAAGTGCATTTTTACTTTAAAAAATGACTATCTTTAGAATGAGGATGTTCTAGTTCAAGGACTCCCCCGGTCTCGCAGGTGCATTTTTACTTCAAAAAATGACTATCATTAGAATGAGGACGTCCTTGTTCAGGGACGCCCCTGTTCTCGTAAGTGCATTTTGATTTCAAAAAGTGACTATCTTTAAGATGAGGACATCCTATTTCAAGAATGCCCCCAGCCTCATAAGTGTATTTTTACATCAAAAAATGGCTATCTTTAGAACGAGGACATCCTAGTTCATGGACCCCCCCCCCCGTTTGGAAAGTGAATTTTGACTTCAAAAAGAGACTATCATTTGGACGAGGACGTTAAACGTCAAGCACTCCCCCAGTCTCGTAAGTGCATCCTACTTTTGGACGAGGACATCCTACTTCAAGGATGCCCCCGGTGTCGTAAGCGCATTTCTAGTTCTAAAAATAACTATCTTTAGAACGAGCAAATCCTACTTCATGGACGCCCCCGGTCTCGTTAGTGCATTTTTACTTCAAGAAATGACTATCTTTAGAACGAGTATGTTCTATTTCAAAGACTCCCCTCATCTCGTAAGTACATTTTTACTTCTAAAAATGACTATCATTAGAACGAGGACGTCCTTCTTCCAGGATGCCTCGGGCCTCGTTAGTGCATTTGTACATAAAAAAATGACTATCTTTAGAGCGAGGACGTCCTACTTCAAGAACTCCCCCGGTCTTGTACGTGTATTTTTAGTTTAAAAAATAGAATATCATAACAACGAGGACATCCTACTTCAAAGACCCCCCCCCCCCCTCATGATCTTGTAAGTGCATTTTGACTTCAAAAACTGACTATCTTTAAAACGAAGACTCTCCGGTCGGGTAAATGCTATTTCACTTCTAAAAATTACTATCTTTAGAATGCGGGCATCCTAATTCATGGAGCCTCCTGGTTTTGTAGGTGCATTTTCACTTTGAAAACTGACTATCATTAGAACGAGAAAGCCCTACTTCAAGGACGCCCTCGGACTCATAAGTACATTTTTACTTCAAAAATTGACTACCTTTAGAGCGCGGACGTCCAACTTTATGGACACCCTCGGTCTCGCAAGTGCATATTTACTCTAAAAAATGACTATCTTAAGAATGAGGATGTTCTACTTCAAGGACGCCCCGGTCTCGTAAGTGAATTTTTACTTCAAAAATGGACTATCTTCCGAACTAGGACGTCGTACTTCATGGACGCCCCCAGTTTCGAAATGGAATTTTGACTTCAAAAAGAGACTATCTTTAGGATGAGGACGTCGTACTTCAAGGATGCCCCCATTCTCGTAAGTGTATTTTTACTTAAAAAACAGAGTATCTATATGACAAGGGCGTCCATCATCTATGACGCCCCCGGTCTCGTAAAATTATTTTTAAAACGAAGAAGTTCAACTTCAAGGATGCCCCCGGTCTCGTAAGTGCCATTTTACTTCAAAAAATGACAATGTTTTGAACGAGGACGTCCTACTTCATGGACCACACCGGTTTCGTAAGTGCATTTTTACTTTAAAAAATGTCTATCTTTAGAGCGGGAAAGGCCTACTTCAAGGACGCCCTCGTACTCGTAAGCACATTGTTAAATCAAAAAATGACTGTCTTTAAAAAATTGGCCGAAGGACGTCGAACTTCATGGACGCCTCTCGTCTCGAAAGTGCATTTTTACTTTAAAAAATTACTGTCTTTAAAATGAGTATGTCCAACTTCAAGGACGCCCCCGGTCTCGTAATCTAATTTTTACTTCAAAAAATAACTATATTTAGAACGAGGACGTCCTACTTCCAATACGCCCCCGGTCTCGTAAGTGATTTTTTTCTTCAAAAAATGTTTATCTTTAAAACGAAGAGGTCCTAGTTCAGAGACGTCCCTAGTCTCGTAAGTGCATTTTAACTTTAAAAAAGGGACTATCATTAAGACGAGGGCGTCCACCTTCAAACCCCCCCCCCCCCCCCACCAGTTTCGTAAGAGTATTTTTACATCAAAAAATGACTATCTTTAGTGCAAGGATGTCAAAATTCAAGGACTCTCCCGGTCTTGCACGTGCATTATTACTTCAAAAAATGACTATCTAAAGAACGTGGACGTCCGACTTCAAGGACGCCCCCGGTCTCATAAGTGCCTTTTAACTTCAAAAAATTACTACCATTAGAACGAGGACGTCCTACTTCAAGGACGCCTTCGGTCTTGTAAGTGCATTTCAATTTCAAAAACTGACTATCTTTAGGACAAGGATGCCCCCGGTCTCGTAAGGGCATTTTAACTTCAAAAAATGACTATCTTTAGAACGAGGAAATCTTACTTCAAGGACGCCCCTAGTCTCGAAAGTACATTTTACCTTTAAAAAATTACTATCTTTAGAACGTGGACGTCCTACTTCAAGGACCACCCCAGTCTCGTAAGTGCATTTTTACTTCAAAAAATGACTATCTTTAGAATGAGAAAGATCAACTTCATGGACTCCCCCGGGCTTGTAAGTACATTTTTCTTTAAAAATTGACTACCTTTTGAGCCTGGACGTCCTACTTCATGGACGCCCCCGGTCTCGCAAGTGCATTTTAACTTCAAAAAATGACTATCTTTAGAATAAGGTCGTCCAACTTCAAGGACGCCCCTGGTCTCGAAAGTGCATTTTCACTTCAAAAAATTACTATCTTTAGAACGTAGACGTCGTACTTCATGGACCACCCCAGTCTCGTAAGTGCATTTTTACTTCAAAAATTGACAATCTTTAGAACGAGAAAGCCCAACTTCAAGGACTCCCCCTGACTCGTAAGTACATTTTTTCTTCAAAAATTTATTTCCTTTTAAGGGTGGACGTCCTACTTCATGGACGCCCCCGGTCTCGGAAGTGCATTTTAAATTTAAAAAATGACTATCTTTTGAAAGAGGATGCCCTACATCAAGGACGCCGCCTGTCTCGTAACTGAATTTTTATTTCTTAAAATTACTCTCTTTTGAACTAGGCCGTCCAATTTCATAGAAGCCCCCGGTTTCGAAAGTGCATTTTAACATCAAAAAGAGACTATCTTTAGGATGAGGACATCCTACTTCATAGACGCCCCAGATCTCGTAAGTGTATTTTAACTTGAAAAACTAAGTATCTTTATGACGAGGGCGTCCAACTTCAAGGACTCCCCCGGTCTTGTAAGTGCATTTTAACCTCATAAAATGACTATCTTTTGGATGAGGACGTCCTACTTCTTGGATGCCCCCGTTCACGTAAGTGTATTTTTTGATCAAAAAATGACTATCGTTAGAATGAGGACGTCCTACTTCACGGACTCCCCCGGTCTAGTTAGTGCATTTTTACTTCAAAAAATGACTATCATTAGAACAAGGATGTTCTACTTCAATGATTCCCCCGGTCTCGTTAGTGCATTTTTAATTTAAAAAATGACTATCTTTTGAACGAGGACGTCATACTTAAAGAAATCCACCAGTCTCGTAAGTAGATTTCTACTTCAAAAAATGACTATCTTTCGAAATTTGACATCGTACTTCATGGACACCCCCGGTTTTGAAAGGGCATTTTGACTTTAAAAAGAGACTACTTTTAGGACAAGGGCGTCCTACTTCAAGGACGCCCTCGGTCTTGTAAGTGCATTTTGACTTCAAAACTGACTATCTTTAGGACAAGGACCCCCCGGTCGGGTAACTGCAATTTAACTTCAAAAAATGACTATATTAAGAACAAGGGCATCATATTTCTAGTAAAATTATTTTTAGAACGAGGAAGTCCAACTTCAAGGACGCCCCCGGTCTCGTAAGTGCAATTTTACTTCAAAAAATGACAATATTTTGAACGAGGACGTCCTACTTCAAGGACCACCCCAGTCTCGTAAGTGCATTTTTCACTTCAAAAAATGACTATCTCTAGAAAAAGGACGTCCTACTTTAAGGACGCCCCTGGTCTCGAAAGTGCATTTTCACTTCGAAAAATTACTATCTTTTGAATGTGGACGTCCTACTTCAAGGACCACCCCAGTCTCGTAAGTGCATTTTTACTTCCAAAAATGATTATCTTTAGAACGAGAAATCCCTACTTCAAGGACGCCGTCGGACCCGTAAGTACATTTTTACTTCAAAAATTTACTACCTTTATAGCGTAGACGTCCAACTTCATGGACGCCCCCGGTCTCGCAAGTACATTTTTACTCTAAAAAATAACTATCTTAAGATTGAGGATGTCCTACTTCAGGGACGCCCCCGGTCTCGTAAGTGAATTTTTACTTCAAAAAATGACTATCTTTCGAACTTGGACGTCGTACTTCATTGACGCCCCCAGTTTTGGAAGGGCATTTTGACTTGAAAAAGAGATTACCTTTAGGACAAGCACGTCCTACTTCAAGGACGCCCCCATTCTCTGAAGTGTATTTCTACTTAAAAAATTGAGTATCTATATGAGGAGGGCGTCTTACATCTAGGACGACCCCGGTCTCGTAAAATTATTTTTAGAACGAGGGCGTCCTACTTCTTGGATTCCTCCGATCTCGTAAGTGCCTTTTTAGTTCAAAGAATGACTATCTTTTCAATGAGGGCGACCTACTCTAAGGGAGCCCCCGGTCTCGTAAGTGCATTTTGACCTCAAAATTTGACTATCATTAAGACGAGGACAACCAACTTCAGGAACGCCCCCGTTCTCGCAACTGTATTTTTACATCAATAAATAACTATCTTTCTGACGAGGATGCCCTCGGTCTCGTAAATGCATTTTTACTTCAAAAAATAACTATCTTAAGAACAAGGAAGTCCTACTTCGAGGACTCCCCCCGTCTCGTAAGTTCATTTTTACTTCAAAAAATAACTATATTTAGAACGAGGACGGCCTACTTCCAATACGCCCCCGGTCTCGTAAGTGAATTTTTTCTTCAAAAAATGTTTATCTTTAAAACGAAGAGGTCCTAGTTCAGGGATGCCCCTGGTCTCGTAAGTGCATTTCAACTTTATAAAGGGACTATCATTAAGACGAGGACGTCCACCTTCAAACCCCCCCCCAGTTTCGTAAGAGTATTTTTACATGAAAAAATGACTATCTTTAGTGCAAGGATGTCAAAATTCAAGGACTCCCCCGGTCTTGCACGTGCATTTTTACTTCAAAAAATGACTATCTTAAGAACGTGGACGTCCGACTTCAAGGACGCCCCCGGTCTCATAAGTGCCTTTTAACTTCAAAAAATTACTACCATTAGAACGAGGATGTCCTACTTCAAGGACGCCTTCGGTCTTGTAAGTGCATTTCAATTTCAAAAACTGACTATCTTTAGGACAAGGATCCCCCGGTCGGGTAAATACAATTTAACTTCATAAAATGACTATATTTAGAATGAGGGCATCCTATTTCTTGTAAAATTACTTTTAGAACGAGGAAGTCCAACTTCAAGGACGCCCCCGGTCTCGTAAGTGCATTTTTACTTTAAAAAATTACTAAATTTAGAAAGAGTATGTCCTACTTCAAGGACGCCCCCGATCACGTAAGTGAATTTTAACTTCAAAAAATTACTATCTTCAGAACTAGGACGTCGTACCTCATGGACGCCCCCGGTTTCGAAAGGTCATTATGACTTCAAAAAGTGACTATCTTTAGGATAAGGACGTCCTACTTCAAGGGCGCCCCCGGTCTCGTAAGTGCATTTTCACTTCAAAAAATAACTATCTTTAGAACGAGAACGTCCTACTTCAAGGACGCCCCCGGTCTCATAAGTGCATTTTCACTTCAAAAAATGACTATCTTTAGAACGTGGACGTCCTACTTCAAGGGCCACCCCAGTCTCGTATGTGCATTTTTACTTCAAAAAATGACTATCTTTGGAACAAGAAAGCCCAACTTTAAGGACTCCCCCGGACTCGAAAGTAGATTTTTTCATCAAAAATTGACTACCTTTAGAGCGTAGACGTCCTACTTCATAGACGCCGCCGGTCTCACAAGTACATTTTAACTTAAAAAAATGACTATCTTTAGAATAAGAATGTCCTACTTCTAGGACGCCCCCGGTCTCGCATGTGAATTTTTACTTCTAAAAATTACTTTCTTTTGAACGATGACGTCCTACTTCATGGACGTCCCCAGTTTCGAAAGTGCATTTTGACTTCAAAAACAGACTATCTTTAGGACGTGGACATCCTACTTCAAAGACGCCCTCGATCTCATATTTGTATTTTTACTAAAAAAACTGAGGATCCTTGTGACGAGGGCGCCCTACTTTGGGGACACCCACGGTCTCGTAAAATTACTTTTTGATCGAGGAAGTCCAACTTCAAGGACTCCCTCGGTCTTGTAAGTTCATTTTAACTTCATAAAATGACTATCTTTTGGACGAGGACGTCCTACTTCGAGGATGCCCCCGGTCATGTAAGTGCGTTTTTTGTTCAAAAAATGACTATTATTAGAATGAGGACGTCTTACTTCGCGGACTCCCTTGGTCTCGTTAGTGCATTTATACTTCAAAAAATGACTATCTTTAGAACGTGGATGTTTTACTTCAAAGACTCCCCCGGTCTCGTAAGTGCAGTTTTACTTCAAAAAATGACTATCATTAGAACGAGGATGTCCTTCTTCAAGGACGCCTCTGTCCTCGTAAGTGCATTTTTACATCAAAAAATGAATATCATAAGTGCGAGGACGTTCAAATTCAAGGACGCCCCCGGTCTTGTACGTTCATTTTGACTTCAAGAAATGACTATCTTAAGAATGTGACGTCCTACTTCTAGGACGCCCTCGTTCTCGTAAGTGTATTTTTACTTAAAAAACTGATTATCTTTATGACGAGGGAGTCCTACTTCAAGGACTCCCCCGGTCTCGTAAAATTATTTTTAGAACGTGGGCGTCCTACTTCTTGGATTCCACCAATCTCGTAAGTGCATTTTAAGTTCCAAAAATGACTATCTTTAGATTGAGGTCGACCAACTCTAAGGACCCCCCCGGTCTCGTAAGTGGATTTAGACTTCAAAAAGCGACTATCATTAAGACGAGGACTTCCAACTTCAGGAACGTCCCCATTCCCGTAAGTGTATTTTTACTTCAATAAATAACTATCATTAGGACGAGGATGCCCTCGGTCTATTAAATGCATTTTAACTACAAAAAATAACTATCTTATGAACAAAGACATCCTACTTCGCGGACTCCCCCGGTCTCGCAAGTGCATTTTTAATTCAAAAAATAACTATCTTTAGAACGATGATGTCCTACTTTCAGTATGCCTCCGGTCCTGTAAGTGAATTTTTTCTTCAAAAAATGTTTATCTTTGAAACGAAGACGTCCTAGTCCAGGGACGCCCCCGGTCTTGTAAGTGCATTTTAACTTCAAAAAGGGACTATCTTTAAGACGAGGACGTCCTCCTTCAAAAGCCCCCCACTCTTGTAAGTGTATTTTTACATCCAAAAATGACTATCTTTAGGACGAGGACGACCTACCTCAAGGGGCCCCCCCCCGGTCTTGTTAGTGTATTATAACTTCATAAAATAACTATATTTTGGACGAGGACGTCCTACTTCTACGATGCACCCGGTCTCGTAAGTGTATTTTTAGTTCAAAAAATGACTATCTTTAGAACGAGAACATCCTACTTCATGGATCCCCTGGTCTCAAAAATGCATTTTCACTTCAAAAAATGACTATCTTTAGAACGAGGACGTCCAACTTAATGGACCACCCCGGTCTCGTAAGTGCATTTTTACTTCAAATAATGACTATCTTTAGAACGAGAAAGCCGTACTTCAAGGATGCCCTCGGACTCGTAAGTACATTTTTACTTCAAAAATTGAATACCTTTAGAACGCGGACGTTCAACTTCATGGACGCCCCCGGTCTCTCAAGTGCATTTTTACTTATAAAAATAACTATCTTTAGAATGAGGATGTTCTACTTCAAAGACTCCCCCGGTCTCGTAAGTGCATTTTTACTTCAAAAAATGACTATCACTAGAACGAGGACGTCCTTCTTCAAGGACGCCTTCGGTCTTGTAGGTGCATTTTGACTTCAAAAACTGACTATTTTCAAGACGAGGACGTCCCACTTCAAGAGTAAGTTTATTATTACTTCCAAAAATGACTATCATTAGCACGAGGACTCCCCGGTCGCATAAATGTAATTTAACTTCAAAAAATGACCATCCTTAGAACGAGGGCGTCCTACATCAAAAACACCCCTGGTTTCGTAAGTGCATTTTTACTTCAGAAACTGTCTATGTTTAGGACGAGGACGTCCAAATTCAAAGAAGCCCCCAATCTCGTAAGTGTATTTTTTCTTCAAAGAATGACTATCTTTTAGACGAGGACGGCCTAGGTCAAGGACTCCCCCGGTGTCATATGTTTATTTTTAGGACGAGGACGTCCTACTTCAAGGACGCCCAAGGTCTCGTAAGTGCATTTTCACTTGAAAAAATGACTATCTTAAAAATGAGGACGTCCTACTTCATTGACCACCCCGTTCGCGTAAGTGCATCTTCACTTCAAAAACTGACTAACATTAGAACGAGAAAGCCCTACTTCAAGTACGCCCTCGGACTCATAAGTACATTTTTACTTCAAAAATTGACTACCTTTAGAGCGTGGACGTCCAACTTCATGGGCGCCCCCGGTCTCGCAAGTGCATATTTACTCTAAAAAATGACTATCTTAAGAATGAAGATGTCCTACTTCTAGGACGCCCCCGGTCTCGTAAATGAATTTTTACTTCAAAAATGGACTATCTTTCGAACTAGGACGTTGTACTTCATGGACGCCCCCGGTTTCGAAAGGGCATTTTGACTTCAAAAAGAGACTATCTTTAGGACGAGAACGTCCTACTTCAAGGACACCCCCATTCTCGTAAGTGTATTTTTACTTGAAAAACTGAGTATCTATATGACAAGAGCGTCCTACTTCTATGACGCCCCCGGTCTCGCAAAATTTTTTTAAGAACGAAGAAGTCCAACTTCAAGGATGCCCCCGGTCTCGTAAGTGCCATTTTACTTTAAAAAATGACAATTTTTTGAACGAGGATGTCCTACTTCAAGGACCACCCCGGTTTCGTAAGTGCATTTTTACTTTAAAAAATGACTATCTTTAGAATGAGAAAGGCCAACTTCAAGGACGCCCTCGGACTCGTAAGTACATTGTTACATCAAAAATTGACTACTTTTAGTGCGTGGGCGTCGAACTTCACAGATACCTCCGATTTCGCAAGTGCATTTTTACTTTAAAAAATGACTATCTTTAGAATGAGTATGTCCTACTTCAAGGACGCCCCCGGTCACGTAATTGAATTTTTACTTCAAAAAATGACTATCTTTAGAACTAGAACGTCGTACTTCTTGGACTCCCCCGGTTTCGATCGGTTATTTTGTCTTCAAAAAGGGACTATCATTAGGACGAGGATGTCCTACTTTATGGATTCCCCCGGTCTCGTAAGTGCATTTTCACCTCAAAAAATGACTATCTTTAGAACGAGGACATCCTACTTCAAGGACTCCCCTAGTCAAGAAAGTACATTTTTACTTCAAAAAATTACTATCTTTAGAACAAGGACGTCCTACTTCATGGACCACCCCAGTCTCGTAAGTGCATTTTTACTTCAAAAAATGACTATCTTTAGAACGAGAAAGCCCAACTTCATCGACTCCCTCAGACTTGTAAGTAAATTTTTTCTTCAAAAATTGACTACCTTTTCAGCCTTGATGTCTTGTCTTACTTCATGGACGCCCACAGTCATGCAAGTGCATTTTAACTTCAAAAAATGACTATCTTTAGAATGAGGACGTCCAACTTCAAGGACGCCCCTGGTCTCGAAAGTGGATTTTCACATCAAAAATTTACTATCCTTAAAACGTGGGCGTCCCAGTTCATGGACCACCCCAGTCTCGTAAGTGCATTTTTACTTCAAAAAATTACAATCTTTAGAACGAGAAAGCCCAACTTCAAGGACTCCCCCGGACTCGTAGGTACATTTTTTCTTCAAAAATGGACTACCTTTTGAGCGTGGACGTCCTACTTCATGGACGCCCCCCGGTCTCGCAAGTGCGTTTTAACTCTTAAAAATGACTATCTTTAGAATGAGGATGTCCTACTACAAGGACGTCCCCGGTCTCGTAAGTGAATTTTTATTTCTTAAAATTACTCTCTTTTGAACTAGGACGTCCTATTTCATAGAAGCCCCCGGTTTCGAAAGTGCATTTTGACTTCAAAAAGAGACTATTTTTAGGATGAGGACATCCTACTTCATAGACGCCCCACATCTCGTAAGTGTAGTTTCACTTAAAAAACTAAGTATCTTTATGACGAGGGCGTCCGACTTCAAGGACTCCCCCGGTCTCGTAAGTGCATTTTAACCTCAAAAAGTAACTATATTTTGGACGAGGACATCCTACTTCAAGGATGCCCCCGGTCACGTAAGTGCATTTTTTGTTCAAAAAATTACTATCTTTAGAATGAGGATGTCCTACTTCACGGACTCCCCCGGTCTCGTTAGTGCATTTTAGCTTCAAAAAATGACTATCTTTAGAACTAGGACGTCGTACTTCATGGACGCCCCCGGTTTCGAAAGGGCATTTTGACTTCAGAAAGAGACTACCTTTAGAATGAGGACGTCCTACTTCAAGGATGCCCTCTGCCTCGTAAGTGCATTTTAGCTTCAAAAATTGACTATCTTTAGAATGAGGACGTCCTACTACAAGGACGCCCCTGGTCTCGAAAGTGCATTTTGACTTCTAAAAGGGACTATCTTTAAGACGAGGACGTCCTCCTTCAAGAACCCCCCCATTCTCGTAAGTGCTTTTTTATATCAAAAAATGACTATATTTAGGACGAGGATGACCTACATCAAGGCCCCCCCCCCTGGTCTCGTACGTACATTATAACTTCATAAAATGGCTATCTTTTGGACGAGGACGTCCAACTTCTAGGATGCCCCCGGTCTCGTAGGTGCATTTTTAGTTCAAAAAATGACTATCTTTAAAATGAGGACATCCTACTTCAAGGACGCCCATGGTCTCGAAGGTGCATTTTAACTTCGAAAAACGACTATCTTTAGAACCAGGATGTCCAACTTCAAGGACCACCCCGGTCTCGTAAGTGCATTTTTTCTTGAAAAAATGATTATCATTAGAACGAGAAAGCCCTACTTCATGGATTCCCTCAGACTCGTAAGTACATTTTTACTTCAAAAATTGACTACCTTTAGAGCGCGGACGTCAAACTTCTTGGACGCCCACTAACTCGCAAGTGAATTTTTACTTTAAAAAATGACTATCTTTAGAATGCGGATGTTCTACTTCAAAGACTCCCCCGGTCTCGTAAGTGCATTTTTACTTCAAAAATTAACTATCATTAGAACGAGGACGTCCTTCTTCAAGGACGTCTTCGGTCTTGAAAGTCCATTTTGACTTTAAAAAATTGACTATTATTAAGTCGAGGACGTCCCACTTCAAAAAATGACTATCAATAGGACGAGGATACCTTGGTGGCGTAAATGTAATTTAACTTCAACAAATGACTATCCCTAGAATGAGGTCGTCCTACTTTAAGGACTCCCCCGGTCTCGTAAGTGCATTTTGACTTCAAAAGTGACTATCATTAAGATGAGGACATCAAACTTCATGAACGCCCCCGATCTCGTATGTAAATTTTTACATCAGTAGATAACTATCTTTAGGACAATCATTAGGGCGAGGACGTCCAACTTCAAGGATGCCCCCGGTCTAAAAAGTTTATTTTTAAGACAAGGACGTCCTTCTTCTTGGACGCCCCCGTTCTCAAAAGTATATTCTTAGATCAAAAAATAACTATCTTTAGAACGAGGACGCCCGCGGTCACGTAAATACGTTTTAACTACAAAAAATAACTAACATTAGAACAAGGACGTCCTACTTCGAGGACTCCCCAGGTCTCGTAAGTGTATTATTACATCAATAAATGACTATCTATCGGACGACGACGTCCTACTTCTAGGATGCCCCCGGTCTTGTAAGTCATTTTTACTTCAAAAAATGACTATCTTTAGAACGAGGGCGTCCTACATGAAGGATGCCCCTAATCTCAAAAGTGCATTTTCACTTCAAAAAATTATCATCTTTAGAACGAAGACGTTCTACTTCAAGGACCACCCCGGTCTCGTAAGTGCATTTTTACTTCAAAAAATGACTATCTTTAGAACGAGAAAGCCCTGCTTCAAGGACGCCTTCGGACTCGTAAGTACATTTTTACTTCAAAAATTGACTACCTTTAGAGCGTGGACGTCCAACTTCATGGACCACCCCGTTCGCGTAAGTGGATTTTTCCGTCAAAAAATGACTATCTTTAGAACAAGAAAGCCCTACTTCATCTACGCCCTCGGACTCGTAAGTACAATTTAACTTCAAAAATTGACTACCTTCAGAGTGAGGACGTCCTATTTCATGGACGCACCCGGTCTCGTAAATGCATTTTTACTTTAAAAAATAACAATCTTTAGAACGAGATTGTCCTACTTCATGGACGCTTCTGCCTCGTAAGTACATTTTTACTTCAAAAAATGACTAACTTTAGAACGAGGTTGTCCAACTTTAAGGACGTCCCTGGTCTCTTAAGTGCATTTTGACTTCAAAAGGTAACTATCATTAAGAATTGGAGATCCAACTTCATGAACACCCCCGGCCTCGTAAATGTATTTTTACATCAATAAAAAACAATCTTTAAGACTATCTTTAGGGCGAGGATGTCCAACTTCAAGGACGCCACCGAACAAGAAAGCCCTATTTCATAGACACCCCCGGACTCGTAAGTAAATTTTAACTTCAAAAATTGGCAACCTTTAGAGCGAGGACGTCCTACTTCATGGACGCCCCCGGTCTCGTAAATGCAATTTTACTTTAAAAAATAACTATCTTTAGAATTTGGATGTCTTACTTCAAGGACGCCCCCGCCTCGTAAGTGCATTTTAAATTCAGAAAATGACTATCTTTAGAACGAGGTCGTTCTACTTTAAGGACGCCCCCGCCTCGTAAGTGTATTTTAACTTCAAAAAATGACTATCATTAGAACGAGGATGTCCTTCTTCAAGAACGCCTCCGCCCTCGTTAGTGCATTTTTGCATCAAAAAATTAACATCTTTAGTGCAAGGATGTCCAAATTCAAGGACACCCCCGGTCTTGTATGTACATTTCTACTTCAAAAAATGACTATCTGAAGAACGTGGGCATCCTACTTCAAGGACGCCCCCGGTCTCGTAAGTGCATTTGAACTTAAAATAATTACTACCATTAGAGCGAGAACGTCCTACTTCAAGGACTCCCCCAGTCTTGTAAGTGTATTTTGACTTCTAAAACTGACTATCTTTAGGACGAGGACCCCCCGGTCGGGTAAATGCAATATAACTTCAAAAAATGAATATATTTAAAATGAGGGCGTCCTAATTCTTGTAAAATTAATATTAGAACGAGGAAGTCCAACTTCAAGGACGCCCCCGGTCTCGTAAATGTAATTTTACTTCAAAAAATGACAACATTTTGAACGAGGACGTCCTACTTCAACGACCACCCAAGTCTCGTAAGTGAATTTTTACTTAATAAAATGACTATCTTTAGAGTGAGGATGTCCTACTTCATAGACAACCCCGGTCTCGTAAGTGGATTTTTCCATCAAAAAATGACTATCTTTAGATCAATAAAACCCTACTTCATGGACCCCCCCGGACTCGTAAGTACATTTTAACTTCAAAAATTAACTACCTTTAGAGCGAGGACGTTCTACTTAATGGACGCCCCCGCTATCGTAAATGCATTTTTACTTTAAAAAATAGCAATCTTTAGAACGAGGATGTCCTACTTCATGGACGCCCCCGCCTCGTAAGTGCATTTTTACTTCAAAAAATGACAATCATTAGAACGAGGTTATCCTACTTTAAAGACGCCTTCGGTCTCGTAAGTGTATTTTGACTTCAAAAAGTGACTATCATTAAGACGAGGACATCCAACTTCATGAACACCCCTGGCCTCGTAAGTGTATTTTTACATTAATAAATAGCAATCTTTAGGACTATCTTTAGGGCGAGGACGTCCAACTTCAAGGACGCCCTCGGTCTCAAAAGTTTATTTCTAGGACGAGGACGTCCTTCTTAATGGACGCCCCCGTTCTCGTAAGTCTATTTTTACTTCAAAAAATTGCTATCTTTAGAACGTGGACGCCCTCGTTCTCGTAAATGCCTTTTAATTGCAAAAAATTACTATTTTTAGAACAAGGACGTCCTACTTAGAGGACCACCCTGGTCTCGTAAGTGCATTTTTACTTCAAAAAATAACTATCTTTAGAACGAAGACGTCCTACTTCCAGTACGCCCCCGGTCTCGTAAGTGAATCATTTCTTCAACAAATGTCTATCAATAGAACAAAAACGTCCTAGTTCAGGGACCCCCCCCCCCGGTCTCGTAAGTGCATTTTGACTTCAAAAAAGGACTATCTTTAAGACGAGAACGTCCTCCTTCTAGAACCCCCCCAGTCTCGCAAGTGTATTTTTACATCCAAAAATGACTATCTTTAGGATGAGGACGACTTACTTCAAGGGCCACCCCCCCCCCCCCCCCCCGGTCACGTAAGTGCATTATAACTTCAAAAAATGACATTCTTTTTTACGAGGACGTCCTACTTCAAGGATGCCCCTGGTCTCGTAAGTGCATTTTTAGTTCAAAAAATGATTATCTTTAGAACGAGGGCATCCTACTTCAAGGACGTCCCTGGTCTCGAAAGTGCATTTTTACTTTAAAAAATGACTATCTTTAGATGTAGAACGTCATACTTCATGGACACCCCCGATTTCGAAATGTTATTTTGAATTCAAAAAGTGACTATCTTTAGGACGAGGACCTCCTACTTCAAGGACGCCCCCCATCTCGTAAGTGCATTTTCACTTCAAAAAATGACTATATTTAAAACGAGGATGTCCTACTTCAAGGACGCCCCTGGTCTCGAAAGTCCATTTTCGCATCAAAAAATTACTATCTTTAGAACGAGGACGTCCAACTTCAAGGATGCCCCTGGTTTCGAAAGTGTATTTTCACTTCCAAAAATGACTACCTTTAGAACGTGGACGTCCTACTTTATGGACCACCCCAGTCTCATAAATGCATTTTTACTTCAAAAAATGACTATCTTTAGAACGAGAAAGACCAACTTCAAGGACATCCCCAGACTCGTAAGTACATATTTTCTTCAATAATTGACTACGATTAGAGCTTGGACGTACTACTTTCAGGACGCCCCTGGTCTCGCAAGTGCATTTTAACTTTCTAATATGACTTTCTTTAGAATGAGGATGTCCTACTTCAAGGACGACCCCGTTCTCCTAAGTGAATTTTTACTTCTAAAAATTACTATCTTCAGAACGAGGACGTCCTACTTCATGGACACCCTCGGTTTCGAAAGTGCATTTTGACTTCAAAAACAGACTATCTTTAGGACGAGGACATCCTACTTCAAAGACGCCCCCGATCTCGTAAATGTATTTTTAATTAAAAACAAAGTATCTTGATGACGAGGGCGTCAAATTTCTAGGACACCCCCGGCCTCCTAAAATTATTTTAAGAATGAGGAAGTCCAACTTCAAGGACTCCCCCGGTCTCGTAAGTGCATTTCAACTTCATAAAATGGCTATCATTTTGAGGAGGACGTCCTACTTCCAGGATTCCCCCGGTCACGTAAGTGCATTTTTTGTTTAAAAATAACTATCTTTAGAATGAGGATGTCCTACTTCACGGACTCCCCCGGTCTCGTTAGTGCATTTTTACTTCAAAAAATGACTATCTTTAGAACGTGGATGTTTTACTTCAAAGACTCCTCCGGTCTTGTAAGTGCATTTTTACTTCAAAAAATGACTTTCTTTAGAATGGGGACATTCAACTTAAAAAATAACTATCTTTATAACGAGAACGTCCTACTTTATGGATCCCCCCGGTCTCGTTAGTGCATTCTTACTTCAAAAAATGACTATCTTTAGAACGAGGATGTTCTACTTCAAAGACTCCCCCGGTCACGTAAGTGCATTTTTACTTCAAAAATTGACTGTCATTAGAATGAGGACGTCCTTCTTCGAGGTCACCTCCTGTCTAGTAAGTGCTTTTTTACATTAAAAAATGACTATGTTTAGTGAGAGGACGTCAAAATTCAAGAATGCTCTCCGGTCTTGTACGTGCATTTTTACTTAAAAAAATAACTATCTTAAGAACGTGGACGTCCTACTTCAAGGACGTCCCCAATCTCGTAAGTGAATTTTTAATTAAAAACCTGAGTATCTTTATGACGAGGGCGTCCTACTTGTGGGACGCCCCCGGTATCGTAAGTGCATTTTAACATCAACGAACGATTATATATTTTGAACGAGGGCTTCCTAGTTCTTGGATTCCCCCGATCTCGTAAGTGCATTTTTAGTTCTAAAAATGACTATCTTTAGAATGTGGTCGACCTACTTTAAGGACACCCCCGGTCTCGTATGTGCATTTTGACTTCAAAATGTGACTATCATAATGACGAGGACATCCAACTTCAGGAACGCCCCCGTTTTCGTAAGTGTATTTTTACTTAAAAAATTAACTATCTTTAGGAGGAGGACGCCCTCGGTCTCGTAAATGCATTTTTACTACAAAAAATTACTATCTTAGGAACAAGGACGTCTTACTTCGAGGACTCCCCCGGTCTCGTAGGTGCATTTTTACTTAAAAAATAACAATCTTTAGAACGAGGTCGTCTTACTTAATTGACGCCCCCGGTCTTGTAAATGCATTTTGACTTCAAAAAGTGACTATCATTAAGACGAGGACATCAAACTTCAAGAATGCCCCCGTTCTCGTAAGTGTATTTTTACATCAATAAATAACTATCTTTAGGACTATCTTTAGGGCGAGGATGTCCAACTTCAAGGACTCCCCCGGTCTTAAAAGTTTATTTTTAGGATAAGGACGTCCTTCTTCATGGATGCCCCCCTTCTCGTAAGTGTATTTTTACTAACAAAAATGACTATCTTCATAACAAGGACGTCCTACTTCGAGGACTCCCCCGGTCTCGTAAGTTCATTTTTACATCCAAAAATAACTATCTTTAGAACGAGGACGACCTACTTCCAGTACGCACCCGTTCTCGTAAGTAAATTTTTTCTTAAAAAAATGGCTATCTTAAGAACAATGACGTCCTAGTTTAGGGACGCCCCCGGTCTCGTAAGTACGATTTGACTTCAAAAAGGGACAATGTTTAAGACGAGGACGTCCTCCTTCAAGAACCACCCCCAGTCTCGTAAGTGTATTTTTACATCCAAAAATAATTATCTTTAGGACGAGGACGACCTAATTCAAGGGCCCCCCTCCCATCGGTCACGTAAGTGCATCATAACTTCATAAAATGACTATCTTTTGGACGAGGACGTCCTACTTATAGGATGCCCCCGGTCTCTTAAGTGCATTTTTAGTTCAAAAAATGACTATCTTTAGAACGAGGACATCCTACTTCAAGGACGCCCCTGTTCACGAAAGTGCATTTTCACTTCAAAAAATGACTATCTTTAGAACGAGGACGTCCTAATTCAAGAACATCCCCGGTCTCGTAAGTGCATTTTTACTTCAAAAAATAACTATCTTTAGAACGAGAAAGCCCTACTTCAAGGATGCTCTCGGACTCTTAAGTACATTTTTACATGAAAAATTGACTACCTTTATAGCGTGGACGTCCAAATTCATAGACACCCCCGGTCTCGCAAGTGCATTTTGACTATAAAAAATGACTATCTTTAGAATGAGGATGTCCTACTTCAAGGACCCCCCCTGCCTCGTAAGTAAATTTTTACTTCAAGAAATGACTATCTTTAGAACTAGGACATCGTACTTCATGGACGCCCCCGGTTTCGAAAGGGCATTTTGACTTAAAAAAGAAACTATCTTTAGGATGAGGGCGTCCTACTTCATGGACTCCCCCGGTCTCGTAAGTGCATTTTAACTTCTAAAATTGACTATCTTTAGAACGACGACGTCCTACTTTAAGGACGTCCCTGGTCTCGAAAGTGCATTTTTACTTCAAAAAATTACTACCTTTAGAACGTGGACATCCTACTTCAAGGACCACTCCACTCTCGTAAGTGCATTTTTACTTCAAAAAATGACCATATTTTGAATAAGAAAGCCCAACTTCAAGGACCCCCCAGGACTCGTAAGTACATTTATTCTTCAAAAATTGACTACCTTTAGAGCGTGGATGTCCTACTTCATCGACGCCCCCGGTATCGCAAGTGCATTTTAACTTTAAAAAATGACTATCTATAGAATGTGGATGTCTTACTTCGAGGTGCCCCCGGTTTCGCAAGTAAATTTTTACTTCTAAAAATTACTTTCTTAAGGACGAAGACATCCTACTTCAAAGACGCCCCCGATCTCGTAAGTGTATTTTTACTTAAAAAATTGAGTATCTTTATGACGAGGGTGTCCTACTTCTTGGACGCCCCCGGTCTCCTAAAATTAGTTTTATAATGCGGAAGTCCATCTTCAAGGACTCCCCCGGTCTCGTAAGTGCATTTTAACTTCATAAAATGATTATCTAATGGCCGAGGACGTCCTACTTCCAGGATACCCTCGGTCACCTAAGTGCATTTTTTGTTCAAAAAATAACTATCTTTAGAATGAGGACATCCGACTTCACGGACTCCCCCGGTCTCTTTAGTGCATTTTTACTTCAAAAAATGACTATCTTTAGAACGAGAATGTTCAGCTTAAATGACTCCCCCGGTCTCGTATGTGCATTTTGACTTCATAAAGGGACTATCTTTAAGGTGAGGAAGTTCTCCTTCAAGAACCCCCCCAGTCTCGTAAGTGTATTTTTACATCCAAATATGACTATCTTTCGGACGAGGACGACCTACTTCGAGGCCTCCCCCCTCACCCGGTCTCGCAACTGCATTATAACTTCATAAAAAAACGATCTTTTGGACGAGGGTGTCCTACTTCTAGGATGCCCCCGATCTCGTAAGTGCATTTTTAGTTCAAAAAATGACTATCTTTAGAACGAGGACATCATACCTCAAGGGCGCCCCTGGTCTCGAAAGTGAATTTTCAATTCAAAAAATGACTATCTTTAGAACGAGGACGTCCTACTTCATGGACCACCCAGGTCTCGTAAGTGCATTTTTACTTCAAAAAATTACTATCTTTAGAACGAGAATGCCCTACATCAAGGACGCCCTCGGACTCGTAAGTACTTTTGTACTTAAAAATTTGATTACCTTAAGAGCGTGGACGCCCAACTTCATGGACGCCCTCGGTCTCGCAAGTGCATTTCTACTTTAAAAAATGACAATCTTTAAAATGAGGATGTTCTACTTCAAAGACTCCCCCGGCCTCGTAAGTGCATTTTACTTCAAAAAATTGCTATCATTAGAACGAGGATGCCCCAGTCGCGTAAATGTAATTTAACTTCAAAAACTAACTATCCTTAGAATGAGGGCTTCCTACTTCAAAGACGCCCCCGGTTCCGTAAGTGCATTTTCACTTCAAACACTGACTATCTTAAGGGCGAGGACGACCTAATTCAAGGACACCCCCAATCTCGTAAGTATATTTTTTCTTCAAAGAATGACTATCTTGAGGACGACGATGGCCAATTTCAATGATTCCCCCGGTGTCATATGATTTTTTTTAGGACGAGGACGTCCTACTTCATTGACCCCCCCGATCTCATAAATGCATTTTTACTTCAAAAAAAGTCTTTATTTTTAATGAGGACGTCCTACTTCAAGGAAGCCCCTGGTCTCGTAAGTGCATTTTCACTTGAAAAAATGACTATCTTTAGAACGAGGACGTCCTACTTCATGGACCACCCCAGTCTCGTAAGTGGATTTTTCCTTCAAAAAATGACTATCTTAAAATCAAGAAAGCCCTACTTCAAGGACGCCCCCGGACTCGTAAGTACATTTTAACTTCAAAAATGGACTACCTTTAGAGCGAGGACGTCCTACTTCATGGACGCCCCCGGTATCGTAAATGCATTTTTACTATAAATAATAACTATCTTTCGAACGAGGATGTCCTACTTCATGGACGCCCCCATTCCTCGTAAGAGCATTTCAACTTCATAAAATAAATATCTCTTGGACGGGGACGTCAAAATTATAGGATATCCCCGGTCTCGTAAGTGCATTTTTTATTCAAAATGACTTACTTTAAATGAAGACGTCCCCTACTTTCTCGGACGCCCCGGTTCGTGAGGATTTTTACTTTCAAAATACTATCTTGAGACGAGGAATGTTTCTAATCTCAAAGACTCCCCCGTCTCGAAGTACCTTTTACTCACAAAATACTAGCAGGAACGAGAAGTCCCTTCTCAGGATCCGTCGCCCTCGTAATGTATTTTTACATCAAAAATAACTATCTTTAAAGCGTGCCGCCTACTTCAAGCATGCCTACTCTCGTTAGTGCATTTTTCTATAAATTACTACCCTTAAACGTAGACGCGAATTCCAGGACGAGCCCCCGGTCTCATAGAGCCGTTTAACTTCAAAAATTAATTACATTAGAGCGAGGACGTCCTGACCTCAAGGACCCCCCCCCCCCCCCCCTTCCTTGTAAGGGCATTTTGACTTGCAAAACGCGATCCTTTAGGAGGAGACCCCCCGTCCGGGGAAATGAATGAATTTAAGCTCAAAAATGACTATATTTCAACGAGGGGCGTCCCGACGCTTCTTTTAAAATTATTTTTAGACGGAAAGGTCCAAACTTCAAGACGCCCCCCCGGTCTCGTAATGCAATTTTACGTCAAAAATAGCAATGCTTGACGAGGACGGCCTACTTCAGGACCACCCCGCTTGTAAGGGCATTTTTACTCCAAATATGACTATCTTTAGGAAGTCCTCCTTCAAGGACGGCCCCGACTCGGAAGTACAATTTTTACTTTACGAATTGACTACCATGAAGCGTGGCGTCCACTTCATGGACTCCCCCGTCTCGCAGTGCAATTGTTCTTTAAGAAAGCTATCTTAAATAGGGTGTCCCTACTCAGGACATCTCCGGTTTCCTTAGGAATTTTTACTTTCACAAAATGACTATTTAAGAAACAGGACGTCTACTTCATGGACTCCCCCGGTTTTTGTAGGCATTTTGACTTCAAAAAGCCATCTTTAAGCAGGACTCCTAACTTCAAGGATTAACCCCGATTCTCGTAGTCATTTTTACTTCAAAATGCGCCCCCTCTCGTACAATGTTAGGTTTAGACAGGAATTCCAACTTCAAGGACTCCCCCGGCCTCGTATTGAAAGTTCTGCTTCATAAAATGATCTACTTTTAGGCGAGGACGCCTAGCTACTTCGGGATGGCCCCGTCTCTACTGCATTTTTTGTTCAAAAATGACTAGCTTAATGAGGACGCTAATTTCCCGACGCCCCCGTCACGTGAGTGCATTTTACTTCAAAAAGACTATCTTCGAACGAGGATGTTCTCGTTAAAACTCCCCCCGTCTCGTAAGTCATTTTTTAACTCAAAAATTAATATCCCTAAACGAGGACGTCCTTCTTCAAGGACGCCTCGCCTCGTCGGTGCATTTCACATCAAAATGACTAGCTTTAGTGCAAGGAGTCCCATTCAAGACTTCCCGTCTGTACGTGTACTTTTTTTACAATCAAAGAAATGCTATCTTAGAACGGTGGACGTCATAGCTTCAATGACGCCCCCCGGTCTCTAGGTCTTTACCTTCAAACAATTCTACCATTGAACGAGGACGTCTATTTCCGGGACCCCCCGGTCTTGTAATTGCATGTTGACTTCTAAAACTGACTATCGTTAGACAGATTCCCCGCGGGTAAATGCATTTACTTAGAAAATTGCTCTATTGGAACGAGGGCTCCTACACTCTCTAACAAATGTTTTTTAGAACGAGACGTCCAACTTCAAGGACCGGCCCCCGATATCGTAAGTGCATGGTGGGACTGCAAAAGGCTATCTGCAAGAGTAGGACTCGTATTTCAAAATGCCCCCACCAAGCCTCATTTATGTAAATTTTTACATCAAAATGACTCGCTTTAGAACAGACGTCCAACTTCCTGGACGCCCCCTTTTGAAAATGTATTTGGACTTCAAAAAGACAGTTCTTTTGGACAGGACGTCAGACCTTCATGGACACCCCCTATCTCGCAAGTATCATTTTTATCTTCAAAAATGACGCTCTTTTAACGAGACGTCCTACTTCAGGATTCCCCCGTCTCGTAATGCGCATTTTCGATCAAAAATGACATATCTTTAAAGGGAGGACGCCTACTTCTGGATGCCCCCCGTTTCGTTTATCGATTTTTTATTCAAAAAATGACTATCATATGCGCGCGGAGTTCTACTTCAAAGACGCCCCCATCTCGTAGAGTGTATTTTTACTTTTTTTTTGGTCCAAAAATGACTATCCTTAAACAAGACGTCCTTCGTCACGGACCCTCCTGCCTCTTAATGCATTTTTTCCATCACAAAAATGATATATCGGTTGAGAAGGACATCTACTTTCAGAGGACCTCCCGCGTGTCTTAAGTGCTTTTAACTTCAAAATTAACTAACCTTAAAAAACGAGGGACCCCCTACTTCATGATGCCCCCGGTCTCATATGCCTTTTACTTCAAAATTTACTACCATTAGAATGAGGAACGTCCTTACTTCCAGGCGCCGCCTCGTCTTATAATGCATTTTTCACTTCAAAATTGACTATCTTTGGACGAGTACCCCCGGTCTGGTCAATGTATTTAGTTTCAAACATAGCTATATTTAAACGAGGACGTCCTACTCTTGTAAATTATTTTGTGAACGAGGAAGTCCACTTCATGCCCCATCTCTAAGTGTAATTTTACTTCAAAAAATGACATGTTTGAACGCGAACTTCCTACCTGCATGCCGGCCCCTGGTCCGTAAGTGCATTTTAACTTAAACAATGCCATGCTTAGAACGGGGTGTCTACTTAATGGACCACCCCATCTCGTAAGTCATTTTTCCTTCAAAAACGCCTATCTTTAAATGGGGACGTCCTACTTTCATGGCTGCCCCCCAAAGGCTCGTTGTGCATTTTTTACTGCAATACAGGATTAATCTTTAAAAACCGGATGTTCTACTTCAAGCCGCCCCCGGTCCTCGTAGTGCATTTTACTTCAGAAATGTACTATCTTTAGAACGAGTCGTCCTACTTTAGGCGCCCCGAGTCGCGTAGTTCATTTTGACCTCAAATTGCCTATCATTAAGACTAGGACATCCAACTTCGGAACCCCCCAGTCTCGTAGGTATTTTTACTTCTGAAAATGACTATCTTTAGCGCGATGACTCCTAACGCGGCGCCCCCTCGGTATTTGTTACATGCTTTTTTACTTCAAAAATTACTATCTTACAAATGGGACGTCCCACAATCAATACCCCGCGTCGTGTCAGTGCCTTTTGACACCATTCAAACTGGCCTATCTTTAGACGAGGAGGCCCCGGTCGGTCAATGCAAATTTAACTTCTCAATGCTCTATTTAGAATGAGGGCGTCCTACTTCCAGACGCCCCGTTTTAATAAGTGCATTTTTTCCATCAAAATGACTTTTTTGGACAGGGACGGCCTAATTCAATGACTCCTCCCAGTCCTCGATGCGTATTTTTTTACTTCAAGATGACTATCCTTAGGACAGGATCTCAACTTCGCGGACGCCCCGGGTCCTCAAAGTTTATTTTGTTGACGAGGACTTCCTTTTCATAGACGCCCCGTTTTGGCGATGAATTTTTACTTCAAAAATGACAATGTTGTGAGCGAGAACGTCCCATCATGGAACCCCCTAGTCTCGTCAATGCCGTTTTAACTTTAAAAAATGACTACGTTTAGAACGAGACTCTTACTTAGGACCACCCCGTCTCCTAATGTGCATTGTTCCTTCAAAAGTACTATCTTTAGTAACTAGAAACCCCTACATCCAAGAAGCCCCGGGACTATAAAGTCCATTTTTCTCAAAATTGTCTATCTTAAGCAAGGACTCCTACATCAACGACGGCCCCTTTTTCGTAATGAATTTTACCTTAAAAACATGACTATCTTTGACTAAGAAATGCCCTATTCATGTACTCCCCCCGATCTCGTAAGTCATTATACTTCGAAAATGGGTTTTTTCTTTTATGGCTTCCTTTAGAACCAGGACACCTCTTCAAGAATGTCCCACTCAAGGCGCCACGCATCTCATACGTGTAAGTGTTACTTCAAACACTGAACTTACTTTTAGAACGGGACCACTCTTCAAGGATGCCCCTATCTCGTAATCCATTTTTACTCACAAAATTACTACATTAAACGAGAGACTACTTAAGGACGCCCCCGGTTCCTCTAGTGCCATTTGACTTCCAAAGTGACTATCATTAGACAAACATCCAACTCTATACACCCCCGTCTCGACAAGTGTATTTCAACTTCGAAAATAAACTAGCTTTTGGCGAGGACAACCCCGGCTCGAGCTGCATTGTAGTGCAAAAATTACATCGCTAGAACACGGACGTCCTCTCGAGGACGCTTATTCCGCAAGGAATTTTTACTTCCAAAAATATCTATCTTTGAACGCGGATGTCTACTTCCATGTTCGCGCCCCGGTCTCGAATGGCATTTTCTCAAAAATGGGTTATCTTTAAAAAACTTTAGAATGATAAGTCCTAGTCTGGACACTACCCAGGTCTCGTCAGTCTTTTGACTTTCTAAAAGTGACTATCTTTTAAGACGAGACGTCCCTACTTCAGAACTCCCCGTCTCCTAACTTGGTTGTTTACCCAAAAATGACGATCGTTAGGCAAGGACGACGACTTGAAGGCCCCCCCGGTCCGTACGTACCTTTTACTTCAAAAAGACTGTCTTGGACGAGTCGACCTACTCTTGATGCCCCGGTCTCGTAATCATTTACACTTCAAAAAATACACTTTAGAATGTGGACTCATAACGTCGGATTCCCCTGGTCTCGAAGTGTATGTTAACTTCAAAAATTACTTTTCTTTAATCGAGAACGTCCTGCGACAAGGACGAACCCCGGTCTCGTACTTGCATTTTCACTCAAAGGCCTATCTTTAGAACAGAAGCCCTACTTTCCACGATTCCCCCGACTCGTAGTACATTTATTGCCTCAGAAATGACTACCTTTAGAGTGTGGACGTCCTACCTCAGGGACCCCCGGTCCTCGAGTCTTTTTACTTTAAAAAATGCTACTTCCGAGAGGATGTCCTACTCTATACACCCTCGTCTCCTCAGTGAATTTTTACTTCTAGACTTACTATCTTTATACGTGACCTCCTACTTCATGACCCAGAGGGTCGAAAGTGCATTTTGATTTCAAAAAGAACTCTTTAGGACGAGGCTCCTACTTCAAAGATGCCCCCGTCTCGTACGTGGGCCTTTTTTACTTAAAGACTGGTATCTTTAGACAAGGCATCCTCTCTAGGCCTGCCCCCGGTCTCGAAAAAAATTGAACGAGTGTCCCACTCCATGGACTCCCCCGGTTTCCGTAAGTGCTTTACTTCAAAAATTACCATCATTAGAAACGAGACACCTTTTTCAACGCCGCCTCTAGCCTCGTAGTGCATATTTACTCATACATGCTACTTAAGTTCGAGGACTTCCAAATTCAAGGACGCCTCCGTATGTACTGGCCTTTTTACTTCAAAAAAGACTAGCTTAAGAACGGGACTCTATTGCATGCGATGCCCCTGATCGCGTAATGTATTTTACTTAAAAAACTGAGTATCTTTATGCGCGCGTCCTACATCAGGACCCCCCCTGTCTTGTAAATTCTTTTTAGAACGAGGAAGTCCTCCTTCAGGCGCCCCCGTCTCGGACCTTGCATTTTAACAATCAAAAAATTACGATCTTTGAACAGGACGTCCTACTTCTAAATCCCCCCTTCTCTAGTGTCGTTAGTTACAAAATGACTATCTGTAGAATGAGGGTCGTCCGACTTTATGGACGGCCCCGGTCTCGTAAGTACTTTTGACTTCAAAAATTGACTATCATTAAACGAGGACTCTCCTTTCAAGAACGGCTCGTTCTCTGTACGTGTATTTTTCCTTCAAAAATAACTATCTTTAGGACGCGGAAGCCTACTTTCTAGACTCCCTCCGGTCCTCTTAAGTCATTTTTACTTCACCAACATGGCTGTTTTAGATCGCATGACATCCTTCCTCAGTACGCCCCCGGTCCTCGCTATGAATTTTTCATCAAACATGCTACCTTTAGATGAAGACGTCGCAGTTTAGAGACGCCCCCCTCTCTTTGGTACTTTTGTCCTTCAAACAGAGTCTATCTTAATACGGATGACCTACTTTCATACCCCCAGCCTCGCCAGAGTAATTTTATATAACAAATTACTATCTTTAGACGGATGCCTACCTTGGACCCCCTCCACCCGGTCTCGTAAGTTCCTTTTACCTTCAAAACGTGACTATCTTTTGGACGAGACTCCTCCTTCACAGACGCCTCTTGTCTCGAAAGTGCTTTTCCTTCCAAAATGACTTCTTTAAACGAGGACGTCCTAGTTAAAGGGACCACCCCGGTCTTGAAAGTGCATTTTTACTTCACAATAATGACTATTCTTTTGAACGAAAGCCTACTTCTAAGGCACCTCCGACTCGGAAGTAACATTTTGCTTCAGAAATTGACTACCATTTATGCGCGTGGGCGTCACACTTCACTGGACTCCCCCGGTCTGTAAGTGCAATTTTCTACTTCAGACAATATATCTTTAGATAGAGGGCTTCATGCGCCACGTTCGAAAGACGGTACTCTTGAGTCTTGTTAAGTGCATTTGACTTCATACTATTTATAGACAGAGACGTCCTACTCATGGCCGCCCCCGATTTGTACAGGATTTTTACTTAAAAAACTAGTATATGTAAGACGGGGGACGTCCTACTTCAGGGACCCGATATATCATTCTAGCGCTGCTCAAAATTATTTTAGATGAGGTAATCCAACTCAAGGACTCCCTGGTCTCGTAAGTTGCTTTTGACTTCATAAATGAGATATCTTCTGACGAGGAGTCCTATCTAGATGCCCCCCGGTCTCGACTGCATTTTTTATCAAAAATGACTACTTTAAATATGACGTCCCTACTTCACGAACGCCCCCGGTCACGTTAGTGCATTTTACTTCAAAAATGACTTCTCTTGAACGAGGATGTTCTATTTAAAAGACTCCCCGGTCTCGTAAGTGCATTTTACATCAAAAAATGACTATCATACGAGGACGTCCTCTTCAAGGACGCCTTCCGGCGTAGTGCAGTTAACATCAGAAAATGACATCTTTAGTGCAGGATGTCAAATTCAAGGACCGCCCGGTCTTGTACGTAAAATTTTTACATCAAAAAATGACTATCTTAGGACCTGGACGTCTCTTCATGACGCCCCCTCTACAAGTGCACTTTTAACTTCAAATTACACCATTAGAACGAGTGACGTCCTATTTCCGATTCGCCCCTCTTGTAATGCATTTGTCTTCAAAACGAACTATCTTTTAGGACGAGATCACCCCCTGTCGGGTAATGCCATGATAACTTCAAGCAAAATCTATCATTTGGAACGAGGGGCTCCTACATTCTGTCTAAATATTTGTTAAACGAGGATGTTCCAACCTCAGGACGCCCCCCCCCCCAGTCGTAGAAGTGCATTTTGACTTCAAAACGTTACTATCTTATTAGAGGAGTACGGTCCTTTTCAAAAATGCCGCACCATCTCCTATGGGGTATTTACATCAAACAAAATGACATCTTTAGATCGAGGGACTCTCTCCTGGACTCCCCGATTCCACAGTGCATTTTGACTGCAGAAGAGAACTTTCTTTGGACAGACGTCGAACTCAAGACGCTCCCTCCCGAAGTTCTTTTACTTCAAAATACCTATCTTTTGGACGGGTCATTCCTACTGCAAGATCCCCCCGGGCTCGGAGCGCAGTTTTAAGTTCAAAAATGCTATCTTTAAAACGAGACGTCCTACTTCGGATGCCCCGGTCTGTTATGCATTTTACTTACAAAAAATATTATCTTAGAACTAGTATGTCTACTCCAAAGACTTCCCCCCGGTCTCGTTAGTTCATTTTTACTTCAAAAAATTACCATCATTAGAACGGTACTCGTTCTAATGACCCACTCCGTCCTCGAGGCCTTTTTTTTTACATCAAAATGACTATCTGAGTGCAGGACGCAATGCGAGGACCCCTCCGTTCT